>JAMQGT020008972.1:0-85000 GCA_024447675.2 Pterophyllum scalare | reverse complement strand
GATCTTGGTTCAATTGCATACATAAGGTTTTCATCATAGATAAAATATTCTTTGTGCTCTCTGTCAACGTCTGATGGCAGCCTTCAGCTTCGGGAAGAGTTGGAGAGCATTTTGTGTCGTCACCTCCATCACTTTTTCCAGTGACACCCCTTTGATCTTACTGATGTACTCGGCAGAGACACAGATGTTTTTTGGCTCATTTCTCACCTGTAGTCAGGACAAGAACAAAAGTGATCTTTATATTAATTACTATCATGTTATTGGTTATATTAATGACAGCAAACTAGAAAATTTGAAAAACGCTATTACAAAATACATAAAAAACAACTAAAATTACTGCTCACAACCAAAGAGAATAATGAGACTTTAGCTATATGCAGTATGTGTCATAACTGCACAAAATGTAAAAATATTCTACCTGCTTTTCTGGGCCGAGAGCTGGAGAATCAGTTTCCAGACAGATGTTCTCCAACGGCAGCTGTTTCACAAGTTTCTGCTTCTTGGTGGAAAATACACACACAGATCACCATCAATCATTAACATTCAGTGTGATAATATACAGTCAATGAAAACAAAGTCAAAACGGCAGTGCCGCATGGAGAGTGTAAATACTCACATACAACTGTTACCTCTGTCAATTAAAGCAACTTGTTTGGTCTGATTACACATGAATGACAAATAACTCAGCCGCGTGCTCGGCTGTACCTGCTCACTCCTTATTATGGATGGTGGGATAGAAAAGAAATAGCCCGCCTTCACTCCCTCCATGGCAACAGACGGTTTCCCATCAAAAGCATGAAGAAGGGCTTTTTTGACACCTAGTGGCAATACAGAGGAACTGCAGTTTATTTCTCAAACACTCAAGGAAACTGTTCATCCACGTGGAAACAGAAACTTAGGTATTCACCTTGCTCCTTCAGGAGCTGAATGGTGGGTCTTCCTGCAGACCTTGAATGAACATTTCTAAAGAAAGCAAAACAAAGCACACAAAATATTATACAATACTGTTGGCTCCTATAATATACTGTGGTGGACCTTTTGCGGATAGGGTTTAGCTTCTCATTTCTGAGAATGTTGATATTTTGTTTTGATTTCTTATTAAATGAATCAGTTCCTGACTGTCTTATTTAAGTTATTACACTTTAATTGTAGTGGTTTAAACATTTGCCAAACACACAAAAGGTCCCCCTTTGGGGTTGCATCGGAAGTCCCAAAGGGATCTGATGTAAAAAAAATCTACCAAACTAAATATGCAGAGCTATCTGCAGTGGTGACCTCTTGTGAACAAGGGAGCAGCCATAAGAATCTTCATCTATTTAAAATGAACAAAAAAAACCCCAAAAAACATACATATCACTATATGTATTATATATATTGCTGCACCTCCTGGAAAAGCTCTTAAATATTATTCCTTGTTGAAAAGCTGCTAATAAATGTAGCATGTGAATTTCTGAATTTCTCACAGTAGCAATCTTGAAGTCAAGACTCACAGTGGGAGATCTAGCTCCTTGGCTATCTGTGCTTGACGAATAAGGACCAGCCTCTGATTCTCCTTATCGGTGTCGCTCCTGACATATCTGGGTGTAAAATCCAAACCAACCTGCAACAGCAAAGAAGTCATAACATTGTAGTTGATAAAGGAAACTGAAGTTGCATCAAAGATGCTGAATCCTTACCTCCCCAATGGCGACGAGCTGGTCTTTGTATTTCTCTATGATGGGCAAAGCAGCATCCAGATCCTGCAAAACAGACAGAAACGCACTCCTGACTAACTGCATAAAAAAGAAATAGTTCATCCAATTTTTCCAAAGTACTAGCAGTATCAAATCATGAAAATGCTTTTACTGTTCTGAGAAAAATACGGCTGTGGAGGAGGAGAAGCACAGACAAATTGCCTTTCCATTCTTGCAGCACCGTCATCCTTATAATAGATATTCTACCAGATTTTAGCGGACCTATTAGTCACTGCAGTAATGAAGAGAATGAATCATCCACAGTATTTCAGGAAAGAAGTGCAGCTGTTTTTCCACTGCTGTAAGCGCCACAAAGGATTTTTTTTTTTTAAGGTCAAACTGAAGTATGGCTGTGACACACTGGTGGCCTGTCCAGAGTGTACCCCACCTCTCCTTTATGACAGCTGGGATTTGAGAAGTGGAAGATCTGTGGATGTATGTATGTATGGTTTTTTTTTCTCCATAAAAACCACAATACACTACAGATGTGGAAACAAAAAAAAAAAATCACAACAAATGGCTACAGATCCAGCTTTCCTTTAGCTTTATCAGTAAATATAGTAATTTTACCTGCTAGTGTTCAAAGTTGGCAGCCCATCATGGAAAAAAACAAAAAACAAAACAAACTGTCCACATGCAGATATAAACTGTGGTATTCACTTATCCATGTCACTCTGTTACTGTCCTGTAAAGCTGGACCAGTGTAGGATGTTTAAGTCTGATACAGATATTTGGACATTTAAAAATCCAATATTCCAATATATCGGCCAATTTTTTTTTTCTCAGACACACAAAACATAAACAGATTTCCCTAACATTTGTTATGTGTAGTTATTTGTTTATGTTATGTGTGATCGGAACATGGCTTGGATCAGCTGGTTGTGGCCCTCCAAACACTTGCCAACAGGGAAGTTGCAGGGTGCCCTCTGGTGGACAAAGGAATATGATCTCTCTTTCTCTTTCCTGTCAGTACTCTCACTGCAGTGTTTTGGGTCAACTGAGGGCTTTTCAGGGAAGCTTAAGGACAACATGATAATAAAGAATTACAATAGTCCAGACTAGAATTAGTAAATGCATGAACTACTTTTTCAACATTACTCTGAGACAGAATGTTTCTAATTTTACATCCTGCACAGATAAAAGAAAGCAGTCCTACATATTTGTTTAATGTGTGCATTGAAGAAAATATCCTAATGAAAAAATGACTCCAAGATTCCACACAGTGTTAATGGAGGCTAAGGTACTGGCATCCAGAGTAAGTATCTGGTAAGACACCATGTCTCTTTTTAGGGCCAAATATTATAACTTTAGTTTTGTTTGAATTTAGAAGTTGGAAAATAGAAGTCATCCATGACTGTAGTCATCTATCTGCATAGATACACTATATCACCAGAAGTATTTGTTCGTCTGCCTTCACACACGTAAGAACTTGAAGGACATTCCATTCTTAATCCATAGGGTTTAATATGATGTCAGCACACCCTTTGCAGCTATAACAGCTTCAACTCTTCTGGAAAGGGTTTCCACAAGGTTCAGGAGTGCTTATGGGAATTTTTCATCATTCTTCCAGAAGTGCATTTGTGAGGTCAGACACTGATGTTGGATGAGAAGGCCTGGCTCACAGTCTCCACTCTTATTTATCCCAAAGGTTTTCTATTGGACTCTGTGCAGGCCAGTCAAGTTCTTCCACACCAAACTCGCTCATCCATGTCTTTATGGACCTTGCTTTGTGCACTGGTGTGCAGTCATGTTGGAGCAGGAAGGGGCCATCCCCAAACTTTCCACAATATTGAGAGCATGAAATTGTCCAAAATGTCTTGGTATGCTAAAGCATTAAGTGTTCCTTTCACTGGAACTAAGGCGCCATCTGCATCCATTGGACTGCAGACACAGAAGCATAATACTTCACTCCAGAGAACACATCTCCGCTACTCTAGAGTCCAGTAGTGGAGTGCTTTACACCACTGCATCTGATGCTTTGCATTGTGCTTGGTGATGTAAGGCTTGGATGCAGCTGTATCTCAGCATCTGCTGACCCACTCTGTGATTTTATGTGGCCTACCACTTCGTGGCTGAGTTGCTGTTATTCCCAGTTGGTTCCACGTTGTTATAATATCACTAACAGTTGACTGTGGAATATTTAGTAGAGAGAAAATTTCACAACTGGACTTTTTGCACAGGTGGCATCCAGTACCACGCTGGAATTCACTGACCTCCTGAGAGTGACCTATTTTTTCACAAATGTTTGTAGAAACAATCTGCATACTTAGGTGTTTGGTTTTATACACCTGTGGCCAGTGACTGGAACACCTGAATTCAATGATTTGGATCAGTGAGTGAATACTTCTGGCAACATAGTGTAAATATAGCAGGGCGTATTTCACAAAACAGTGGCACGTGCCCCACAGTTTGAGAAACACTGAATTAAACGAAGCACTGAAGCAAAAAAAATTCACATCACATTTTTTTCCCCCCAGAATCAAGTTATTCACTAGTGCTTTTTCTGCGCTGTGATGCACTCGAAATCCTGACACTCCTGAAACTCTTCAAATAAACTATTCCTTGCAGAGCAAAAGTTCTCAAAGCAAAGTATATTTCTTTTTCAGGATGTGAAAGTGATTTCACTTGATTATTTCAACAGCATGTCTGCATAAGGATATGAGGTGTCTGCTTGTTACTGGCAATGCTTAAGCCCATACTGTCATATATTTTGAGAAATGAGCGAAAACCACTGAGTGAGCACAAATAAACAGCTGTCTATAAATAAAGTTGCTCTAGCAGTTTAATATTTCTACTGATAAGTGAGTTGAAAACAGTTACATGGGTGTATCAACCCTTTAAACCAGGGATATCAAACTCATTTTATATTGCGGGCTACATACAACCCACTTTGACCTTAGGGAAATTGAATTGGTCCAGCCCACTTTTCTATCATTGTAAAGAAGTTTAACTACACATTTTATCCCTGTGAAGAAGGGCAATTTCAATAGCATGTCTCAATTTTAATACATTATAAAGAAATACAGCTGTCGTAAAGAAAGAAAATCTGTCAGCACAACTCTTTGGGCTTAAGCTGTAAGAAATAACTGTTCTTTAAAAGATTCTGGTAGCTCATTGCCCAGACTGTTCTGTAGGGCTGCAACTATTGATTATTTTAGTAATCGAGTGTTCTATCAATTATTCCATTGATTACTCAAGTAATCGGATAAGAAATACTTTTTTCGGATTAACATTTCATCTTTTAACTTCCATACTGCAGTGTGAAACAAACAGGGTGGATGGAGCAGCTACAAAGTTCTCTTTTCTTCACTTGCTGATCAGGTGGTTGATGAAGGGCCTCCAGCTGTTTCCCAGTAAATGTTTAATGGCAGTTACAGGGAGAAAAATGACCCTAGAAAAACATTGACTTTTGCTCCACCTGATCTCACCATCTCGCTCCGCCTCTTTGAGCTTGCGCAGACGGACTGCACGTAAAACAGCTGCCTGCTGCTGTTGTGTTATCAGTGTTTTTGTTGAAAAACTGGGGGCTACATAAGCGTAATGTTGTAATGCCCTGCATTCACAAGCATTCTCCTAAATATGTTTCTGCTGCAGGTCTATTTTTAGTCACTAACCAGGGATTAAAGTATAAAAAATATTTTGATGGGGAAGGCATCCTTCTGGTACCAAATGATCGCTATTGCTAACAGTGGCACTCGCTAGCAAACTGTGGTTATAGCGATCCGTTCTATGAGCTGTTGTAGAGAAAAAAATAACAGCTGAAATTCTCAGCACAGCACACAAACACGGCAGAGAGCGGTGGAGGTGTGAAAAACATGTCAGCAATGATCCACTTAGTGTTAAAGGGAATCCGTTGCAGTGACGAAGAACTTTTTAGGATCTGAGTGTTTTTCTTCTAACTCCTGATCCACATATCAGTATGAAAAGCTGTAAAATGTATGAAAATACAGATAAATTCCAAAATCTCTGCCCTTCTTCACTTTTTCCAAAGCTGCCCATTGGGCTGGATTAGAGTCTTTGCTGGGCTGATTCTAGCCCCCGGGTCTTATGTTTGACACCCTTGCTTTAGCCTGCAGCACTCCTACCTGAGGAGAAGCACCCCTCTGCTGCTCCTGGGACACTTCTTGAACAGGGTGAACTCCCAAGCAGGGAAAAATAAAACCTGGAAACCTGGAGAAAGGTGAAACTGTCAATTTAAGAAACAAAAAACAAAACAAACAAACAAGGCCGGCTCACTACATTTACATTATCACACAGTGCTGGATACCTCTGTGACAACTCTATAATCTTCTCAAATTCTCTTGAATGCTCGGCCACAGCTAATAGCGCCAACAAGCCAGCCTGGACGACAGTAATAATAATCAAAAATGAGTAGAACCAACAAATATCTGACTGACTTTCAGCTTTTACTGTAGAAGAAGTCTCACCTCTTTTGAATTTTCAATCACCTCTTCAACATCCTGGAGACAAAACGAGAAAAGGTTAAAACCTCACTAAATTTTGCTAAAGACAAAATATGAATTTTCAGTCCTTAAACGAGCACTAACACCTTGTCAAAATCCCCCGCAGAGATATGACAATGGCAGTCAACGTAGCCTTGCATGTGGACGATGTAGTCCGCAAAATAAAAACAGACCCGCTTCCTGAAATAAAAGCCGACTGCGCATGCGCTCTTGTCGTCTCGTCGGTTCACGAGATCGATGACGCAGGTGCCGCTCGGGAAAGTGGAGCTTTCTTAAATATGATTGGTTGAACCTTAACCCGCGGTACTTCCGCGAGTTTTACTCTATCATATGATGTCCAAGCGCTGCAGTCGGATGTTTTTGTCACGCTGAAATGGGAGCTTTAACTGTCGTTTCGGTACTTTTACTGATGATTGGGGCCATTAGGGCCAGATACGAACCGAACTGGGAGTCCATCGATTCCAGACCGCTGCCAGAGTGGTACGACCAGGCTAAGTTCGGCATCTTCATTCACTGGGGAGTCTTTTCGGTTCCGAGCTTTGGCAGCGAGTGGTTCTGGTAAGTTTTTCTTCTAACATTATCAGTGGATTTTGCAGACAAGTAGTTTTAAAATCAGCACAAAAAATTAACAGAAAATTCTACAAATGTTACAGAACTAGCGAAATAATAAGGAAAGCTTTGGAAAGGGAAGCACAACAAGGTGTCTTCTTTCGAGGTCCCTTGTTGTGCCTACAAGTGATTTCCAGAATTTGCCAAAAACGAAAACAGAAGATTGCCAGTATTTAAACCTTTGTAAATGACTTTCTCGAGCTATAATCTGTGAAAGATACACCATACATATTTCACATTAATGATATCAAGTCATTTTGAGCCCAAAACAACATTCCTGTCGCAAGGTAGAGGTTGCGATCACCTTTTGGCAAAGTGACATATATATATATATATATATATATATATATATATATATATATATATATATATATATATATATATATATCCATCCAGTAAAAACTGTTATTGTCATTAATACATGTCCTTTAAGACAGATCTGGCCAAAAAAGACAAATAATGCCACAAAAAAAAGGACTAGATTGATTATAATGTTGATATAGTAATGCAGACTCATAAAGATACTTGCAAAACAGGTCATTTCTTTATTTTATATATAAGCTGTTCATAAATTCTGTTAACTACAGTCTATTTACAATATAAGCAATGATATTACACATCAAAAACATATAGAAACAAAGAAATTCACTTTTTGGCAGACAGTCACTTTTGGGCACAGCACCAGTATTTGCCAGAAAATGATTGCCGGTATTTAAACGGTTGTAAATGACTTGCTGGCCTATAATCTCTCAAACATATGTCAAACATATCTGTCATGAATCTGGTATAGTGTGTCTATCTCACCTTATCCTTCTACTGCACACCTCACCACTGTACCACAATCCTCAAATGTTTGCACCACTGTCACATGCTTTTCTGCTGCTCTTGACTTCCTCATACATATTGTATGGTATGCTTCTCTTTAATTGATGAAATTGCAACTGCTGATTTGACTTGCAACCTAAAGTGATATTTATTATAAATTTCCCCCTCCCTCATCCAATTTTGCAGTTATATGTCACAGGTGGTACTGGCAGAAGCAAAAACTAAAACCATATGTGGACTTCATGCAGAGGAATTATCCTCCAGACTTCAAGTATCAGGACTTTGCACCACTGTTCACTGCTGAGTTCTTTGATGCCAAAGAATGGACTGACATCTTTGCCTCATCAGGGGCAAAATACATCGTTCTGACCTCAAAACATCATGAAGGTACACTACAAAAAAGTGCTGAGTCTTGCATTTTTTGTAGTTGCTGTATTTATATAATACCAGATATGATGTACATTTTTTCTCAAGAACTAGTTTGTTTTCAGTATCAGTGTCGGTAATGTAGTAGTCGGTAATGTATAGCCACACAGGAGCTGTTCTGCTTTGTTGATGTATTTCTTAGGTTTTACACTCTGGGGCTCCAATACCTCCTGGAACTGGAACGCAGTGGATGTTGGACCGAAAAGAGACCTGGTAGGTGAAGTGGTGAATGCTCTTCGCGCTTACAGTGACCTGCATGTAGGGTTGTATCACTCTCTTTTCGAGTGGTTTAACCCGCTGTTTGAGCTGGATGCCGCCAACGTCTACACTACAAACTACTTTCCTACCAGTAAAACTCTACCTGAGCTTTATGAGCTTGTTGTCAAATACAAACCAGAGGTGCTTTGGTCTGATGGAGATGGAAATGCACCTGACAAATACTGGAACAGCACTGGTTTCTTAGCCTGGCTCTATAATGACAGGTAAACTTGTAAATTGTGTAGTTTATAGCCTGTTTTTTCCATCATGGGTATAAAAACCGACCTGAATGAAATCTGCATTTTTCAACAGTCCAGTACGTGACACGGTGGTGACGAATGATCGGTGGGGTGCTGGCTCCATCTGCACTCACGGTGGATATTACACCTGTGACGATCGCTACCAGCCAGGACACCTGCTTAAGCACAAATGGGAAAACTGCATGACCATCGACACAAAGTCCTGGGGTTACAGACGTAACGCTCCTCTCAGTGATTACCTCACCATCGAGCAGCTTGTGGCGGTGAGAGCTGAAAATCTTATTTACCTATAAACTGCTTTATTATGTAACAAAACTGCTGAACATTTTTTTTAACAAAACAAAAAAAAATTCATTATGATTAAATAGCTTGTTGACAGATTTAGCTCGTCTTCTGTTAAGTCTGCGTGTGCATTGTGGTGAGTCACTTCCTGTTTTAATTTGACAGTCTCGTGTTCCCTGTGCGTCGTGTTTAGTTTCGCTTCCCCTGTGTTATTAGTTTCATTTGCTTCACCTGTTGTTCCCTGTTGTTTCCACTCACCCTGATTTCCCTCAGGTTTTCTCTGTTCTTTGTTGTGGTGTCATTAGTGTTACCCTCCTTAGCTGTGTGTTTCCCCAGTTTAATGATTTGTTTTCCCTCCCTTTTCTCCCAGGCTTGGCGTTCTGCCTTTTGTTTTAGCCTTGGTTTTTGTATTTTGTGTTTTGTATCATTCGAGCCATCTGCAAATAAAGCAGTTTAAGTTTAGTTCCGTTTTGCATCCTTGCATTTGGGCCCACCCCTCCGTGCTACACAGCCACACATGACGCACACATTTCCTACCATTCAGATCCACAAGAAGTCAATCAATTACTTAATCAACAAACAGTATTGCACCTTTTTCTTCCTATTTTCTCTCCCATTTTTTTTTTTTTTTTAATTTCTTGCTTTTGCGTTGCTTTGGCGTTGCTACAATACATATACATTTATGTGAAAATCTATAGAGCTCATCGAATATGCAAATATGCAAGTAAATACATTACCAGTCACAAGTTTGGACACACCTCTGTGTCTAAACTTGTGACTGGTATTTTATTTTTGGCACAACAGGGCATTCAAAGCATAATTCTGATTGCAAAACCTGCCACACAAGACAGGCTTAAAAAAAATGTACACACCTTAGTTACTGTATTTCCATTTATCTTTGCACATTTCAATAAATCACAGCACATATTTCCCATTTTCCTAACAAAAATGAAGGGTGTCTCAAGACTACTGCACAGAACTGTATTTATACCACTTATGACAAATTTGTATAATTAAATAAAAAAAGATAATGAAAACTGTAAAAAAAAAGCAATAACAATAACAAATATGTATTAAAAAAAGGATGACAGAATATACCATCACATGACGCATATCTCTTCAGGAAGGTTGTGCAGGTTGTTCAAGTGCTCAGGGGTCCTGATGGCTAAAGCATGATCCGTTTTATAAATCTTTTATAAATGTGCCTCAACTTTGAAACAGACAGATTTTATTAGCTTTAATAAAAAACAAAACATGCAGAACAAAACAAACCATTAAATTCTTGGTTCTTACATAGCACTTTTCGACTCGAGCACTCAAAGCTCTTTATACAGCACATTCACACAAGCACTTTTTCTCTACACTTCTACATCTCAGTGCTTTCTATCTAACATTCAAACACACATTCATACTCTGATGAACACATCGGGCACAACTCGGGGTTCAGTATCTTGCCCAAAGATATTTTGGCATGCAGACTGGAGCAGCCAGGTATCAAACCTGCAATCTTCCAATTAGTAGATGACCTGCACTACCTTCTGAGCCACAGCCACCCCGCATACTTCCGGATAATTCAGAAGACTTGGATAAACAGACTTCTGATTTTGTTTGTTTATGTTAACGTGTCATAATTAGCTTGTATAATGTACTGATGCAGTAGTGTGTGTGTGTGTGTGTGTGTGTTTCAGACACTGGTGGAGACTGTGTCCTGCGGAGGAAACCTGCTGATGAATATCGGCCCCAGACATGATGGAAGAATCTCTCCAATCTTTGAGGAGCGTCTGAGGCAGATGGGCCAGTGGTTGAAGGTGAATGGGGACGCCATCTATAACACAACAGCATGGCGATCTCAGAATGACAGCGTGACTCCAAATCTGTGGTGGGTTTCTATTTGTGTTTGCATGCCGGGTTTGGATGCGTTGCATCAAAATAGTTTCAATCTGACATCAATATTGACGTCTTTTAAAACTAGATGTGGAGTGAGAGAGAGAGAGAACCATATATATATATATATATATATATATATATATATATATATATATATATATATATATATATATATATATATATATTTATATATGTAAAATCTGAGGTATTTAATGTGCCTAATCTTCAACAGGTATACATGTAAACCCCAGGAAAAAGCCATCTTTGCCATCTTACTCGAGTGGCCAAAAAATGGATCAGTGATTCTGAGTGAGCCAGTAGTTACTGCACAAACTCAGGTAAGACTTACTCTATATCCAAGGACGTTAGGCTGCTAGTTTCTTGCAGATGTACATGGCAATGAAATGCCAAACTTTGTTTGAGGTTTGAGCTTTTTTTGTTAACACAAATTGCTTTTTTTTTTTTTTAATTAATTGTTTGTTTTTTTTAAAGGTGGAGCTTCTTGGTTACGGCTCTTTGAAATGGGAGCCTGTAAAGCCCAGTGGACTGCAGGTTGTCCTGCCTCCGCTGTCCTTCAGCCAGATGCCATGCCAGTGGGCCTGGACACTGAGGCTGACAGGTGCCACTTGAAGGAAAGTCACATCACTTGAAGAGGAACTGACAGAGCAGCAAGCTGAGGAAAGATTATAGAGATGAGTGACAAATTAAAGGCTAAATCAACATCTTAGTAAAGTGTTACATAATGATGCCAGAGCAGCTTCTATAAGTGTCTCCAACTAAATAAAGGGATGTAACACTGTTCTTCTAAAACAGACTCCTTCCTTTATTTTGGTGACAGGAAGAATGCTGTCCATCCAAAATCTCCCATAGCTAGAATTCACTGAGTTTTTATGCTCCTCGAAATTGAAACTTGTTTATACTCTTCAGGACAGAAATGTTTCACCACAGAATGAGGGTTATCACTCAGAACAACTTTGCACTGATTTTCAGTGACCCGTCCGTCTAAGAACGGCAAGTATTTCTAAACCATGCCAGTAAAATGCCCTTTGCAGCATGTAGTGACCCAGCATTAAAGTCAGTAAACTTCTTTTACGATATAGTAAAGGATCTCTGTAGACCCCTGTTTATGCACCATTGGATTTTCAAATGTAGTATGGGGTTTATGTTCCGTAGCCCCACTGTAACGTCCCTGTTCATGTAATTGCTGACTGACTGTTGCTGCAGGGTGTGACGACTCCTTGCACTGACATCCTCAGTAGCCCGAGGAAGAGTTCCTCCTCTGTTCTCCCTTACATATCGCACTAATGCACAAACATGACAGTTGTCAAATGTGCACTGTTGACCACATTTGCCGACTCCACTTAATAAAGTTTTCCCTATACGTAAATACTGATTATTCACTGTTCTGATTGAAGCACTTTTGGCTCGTATCACTGTTCCTTCCATCTTAATAAATGTTTCCTGCTCGGCATTTTTACATGTAACACCATGATTTTCCTTTAATTTCTCACCAGTCTGTGTGTTTAAATAATTTCACCTGAAGTGGGTTAATTATGAGGATAAAAAAGGGCACACTGTACTCTTTGTGATTTGCACTATAAATCTTTTACAAAAAAGTATACGTAATTATTTTTCCGCTATCTTTTATCATGAAGGTTTTTTGGTTTAAGAAAAAGGTAATTTTGATATACAGAAGTGGTTCTTGCTATAGTGTGTTTTTATGCATTAATCTAGAGTAAATGTGACAGGTGAGACGAGTGATCAAACATTATGAAATAAATTTAACGTTTAGATTTTCTTAAAGTTTTGTAATAATATGTGCTTCATGGGAATTTTAGGAGGCCTGATGCACTGGCCAGTGTGGTTTATCTTTAAAAAAGGTTTAAATAAAATCAACTGACTTGATCCATGAGTTCATCTCATTTCTTGCCTCCCTTTGGTGCCCCCTACTGTTAACATCTGTAACACCCCAGCCGCCTGGGACATTTTAAGCAGCCTGACGGTGCAAAACAGATCTATGCACCCCCGCTGTGCCCAGATGACCCAGGAAAACAACACCTCCTCTTCTGGTTCTGAAAATTGCAGCAGCAGTGAAGTTGTTTTCATGTTGCACACTGACCGGGTAAGCCTTTGCAGGATTTGTTTCAAGGCTGTTCTTTGCTCTTTTCTGCACTGAAACCGCAGCAGCTGAAGGAGTATTTGTCACCTGAGATAGTGAGTCCGGTGCAGGGCAGATCCCACTGTTGTGTCTACTCTCTGTTGCACGCCTTTAAGGTGGGAGGTCCCTGTTCTGCAAATGTTCCATGACGTGCTGATGGGGGGTTTGCAAGGGGTTCTCACGTCTGTGCACCCCCCACCCCACACACACGCATACCCCAATTTCAGCAGGCTATCCCCAGCCTGGGACTCGCACATCACAGCTGATCACCTAAACAAAACAAACAAGCAGAAATGTGAGGGTGCAAAACGCGTGCATAGACAAGCGCACTATAGTAGTGCAGTGCTCTTACTAATTCTGCATTCTGGCAGTGTATGGAAAGTGAAGGTCAGCTGTGAAGTTTGATACACGAATGTTAGTAAGATGTCAAAAATGAATCTTTGGCATTCAGGACTATAATATCATATCATATAACCATAATGTTTACGGAATTGATCAAAACATGTTTCTTTAGGTTCTGTCCAGATGATCAAAGTGTTTTTAAATAGACAAATTAATATTTCAAGGGTCTTTTCTAGTTTAATTGTTTTCATTATTGATTAATGTGTGGATTTACTTCTTGGTTGAGTAAAAAAAAAGTTTAAATATACTAAATTTATGCTAGTTTTTAAGTGTACTTGCTTACACTGATGTATTTGTACTCCTTGGCCTACATACACTGAGGAGTGTACTTGCTTATACAGTCATGGGAAAATGAAAGGCTCCACAGTCTCAGCATTTTAAATGACAGTACAGTACAGCTTGTTTGGAAGTGTTGACAGGAGAAAGGTCTCTTCTCTCTAAAAAGAACATGGCAGCCTGGCTTAGGTTTGCAAACCTGCATATGAACAAACCACAAGACTTCTGGAACAATGTGCTTTGGACAGAGGAGACCAAAGTGGAGATGTTTGGCCATAATGCACCAAACCATGTTTAGAGAAAACCCATCCATCCATTTTCTTCCACACAAACATACAAACTCCACACAGAAAGGCCCGGGCCAAGACGGATTCAAACCCAGGCCCGTCTTGCTGTGAGGCAACAGTGCTAACCACTTTTGTGGACAAAATTCCCCCCAATGATATGAGAGACTGATAGAGTCACATAGAAAACGATTAATTCAAGTTATTGCTCCTAAAGACTATACATGTTACTGAATCATGGGGTGTACTTATTTTTTTCACAGGGCTGCACCTGTGCAAACTTTCTTGTTGACTGTACTTGCATCATGAATAATAATCAGTAATTTATATTGGATTTATTTATATATTTATTGAATGGGGAACATTTCCATACTAGTGAGCACAAAGAATCCTCAGAATGTAATGTGTTGTCTAGACTTGTTGTGTGTTGTGTCTGATTTTTTTTGACCAATAACAGTTCTAGATTTGGAGACCCAACGACAAGTAAGACTCCTGTAGGGTTTACTCACTTGTGGCCAGTTTTCATCTTAAAATTTGGAGTTCAAATGTAAAGTAAGGCAATGCTCATGTAGGTTTGCACTGTATGGGGGCATGTGAGCTTTAAAAAAAATAAGCCAGGATTTCCATCAGCTACACTAAAGTATTTAGTGCATTTAACTTAACTTCATAAGACTTATTTGTTGTTAGTGGTAGAAACATTATAAGGACTTTGCTTGTAATACTTGATTGAAGTTCAGTTCACTGAAAATAGACATTTTGAGAGTCTTGCCGTATGATGTTAAAGTAAAGGCTACTTAAATATACTTTACAAAACATTACTAAATTGCCTAGATTTTAACAAAGAAAAACCCTTGCCTTCTCTTTAACTATTATTTTCATGTTCACTGGGCACTGCGTGTACATTTTATTACCAATCAGCACCGAAAATGTAACAATGTGTGATTCACTGTGTTGTCGACACAGCTGATGCCCACACTGTCGACTCATTTCTGCAGTCTTGGTGCTGTAATCTGCAGGCAGTAATTATATATGTAGACAGGAACTGGGAAACAGTTACAGACGTTGGCAT
This sequence comes from Pterophyllum scalare, assembly GCA_024447675.2. NCBI lineage: Eukaryota > Metazoa > Chordata > Actinopteri > Cichliformes > Cichlidae > Pterophyllum > Pterophyllum scalare. The sequence goes on along the minus strand of JAMQGT020008972.1, from coordinate 70,068 downwards.
GGTTGCCATGGAAACACAAAATCATGTTAGATTATTTTCAGGTACTGCTGTGATAATGGCATAAGTATGCCTGCTCAAGAGGCTGACTTGAAGAGATGGACAAAGGAAAGATGGATGGCTGATCAAAAAAAAAAGTGAATCGGGTGAAGTTTTCTGAATGAACTGATGTCTTCAGTGAGAAGTTGTTTAGTTTAATGTTGCTGTGTGTGTTCAACCCGCGGTGTTGAGTTTCCCCCTTATCCCAGGCTGCCGTATGACTGCCGCCACAGTGAGCTGAGAGGAAAACCTCATTCCTTCCATTCATAAACCTCCCCAACTCCTCCCTTCTAATTTAGGACTAATATCATTAAAGGCCCTCTAGTAGTCAGGTGCATGTGTGGCATTCAATCACATGCAGATTTGTGGCAGATTTGAGCTGGTCAGTAGAGCCATGGCCTAGCTTTAGATAGTGGAAATGCCAAGCAGTGTGTGGAACATCCTGGGGGACAGACCATTATATTTATAGAGACGCACGACTTGACCTTCACTGCACATTGAGTATCAGCCATTTTAGTGCCGCTCCTCTAGATACTGAATACAGCATAATGGATCTCAGCTGCACTGCAGTTAGTTAGCTTCAACTTCATCTTTGGCTTGTTAGAGGCTATATCTAATAATAGCTCCCTGCAATTCCATACTGTGGAGGGACTCTGTCAATATACAGTCTCTGCATTCATTGCTTCTCTGGCACACAGCGAGTTGCTGTTTTCTGAAGGAAATGCTCTGTGAAATTACAGTTTTGCTGGAAAGCTTGCCATTTGGGTAGGATTTTGAACCCTGAGGTGAAGTTGAACAATGAGTCATTACATAAGTTTTCCTGCTGTGTAGGCTTTGCATTAATAGTAGGACCTCTGTTAAACATGCCTTAGCCACAGTAAGCACAGCTGGTGCAAGCCCAAAGCCAAGGACTCCTATTCATAGAAGCCTCCAGTTGTTCTCACCCAATAGCAAAGAGTGAAACCGAGGAGGCGGAGGATGGTCAAAGTGGGGTGTAGTAACTATAGTTCCATAAATTATATTGTGTTGAAAGGCCAAAGTTTCACACAAATGACTGATTTACGGTGATCGTAAATCAGTCCAAAAGCAGGGAAAGACCTTGTTTGATGTGTTTCACTGCAAAAATTAGGAGCAGCTTCAGAAGATGTTATGGCACAGTTTATCAGCTGGCTTGACATGTATCCAGAGATAAATTCAGATTAAAATTCAAATCAAATTCAAATGTTTGTCATGTGTTTTAAAAGACATTTGTTTAATCTATATTTATATATGATTCTGATTCCAAAAACCTGATGTATCTCCAAAGTAATGCTGCCAATCAGATACGTGTGGCACAGTAAAAATAAAGATTTACGCCTAGAGTGCAATTAGAAAGCACAGAGTAACACACCAGTAGTTACTTTGACATTGTGGCCCACAGTAAACTGTTGGGAAGCTTGATAACAATGTATCATATTTTGTAGTCTAACAATAAGCCAAAAAGTATCTGAAAAGTCACTAGTAACATTATGTGCCAGCACTGGAGTCTTTTCCAAATCTGCGAGTTGCCTGTACAGGTTACATTTCCCTTTGTTTACAGAAATTTGTGGACTAACCTGATCAGGAAACATCACGGGCAATTAAATAATTATAAGCAACAGGCTTATGTGTAACAGGATTATGTGCAAACAGTAAATAGATTAAACTGTAGTATATAGTTGTAATTGTTGCATTAATGAAATTAAGCTATTAGTCTTCATTCTATATATATTTATATATATAAAATAAATTAAGTTGCATTGCAAAATGAAAGATCAAAATATAACAATACGGTGCATAACTTTGGGTATAGATCCTATCTAACTCTTAGTGAATCTTGCTCAGAGGAAGTCTTAAGATTCCCCGAGTTGTTGCATTAAGGCAAAGGCTCCAAATGGCACCAACTGAACTCACACATCTGATTCACAAGATGAGGTTCGCAGCTGCACATAATCTGCAGTATTGTCCTAGTTTTTTTTTTTTTTTTTTTTGCCGCGTTAATGACACCCCTCATCACGACTCTCTCCATTCACAAAGCAAATCCTGTCGTGACGGGAAGAACTGGCTCTGAGCAGGGCTTGTGGGTGTCTCAGAATTCAGAGAACATGTCTAATTTTTGCAGCAGCCTCGCAGCCAGCCACATTCATTGAGTTCCTCTCCGTATGCACACATTGAATAGGATCACGCTGTAGGAGATGTACATTCAGAGCTCGCTGCACCGTGTGATTAGAGTCTTTCAGAGGAACGCTTTTGCATTTCTTCCTACCGACTGTCCGACGTATTTACATAGATAATAATAGTTAATGAATGTGTGTACCTGAATGAATTCTAGCTGTGTGGATGGGTGATGTTTAGCTCTTTGGATCATGACAGCCCGCTCCCCACTTTGTGTGCGGAGTGTGTGAAAACGCACAGAGAGAGAGAGAGAGAGAGAGAGAGAGAGAGAGAGAGGAAAAGCGCCCTTAAACGTGGGCTGTTGTGTATCCCTCTCTGGGCCCCTTTGCTATTTTTGTGCCTGGGTCCGCACGTCACGGTTGGGTATTTTCTCTGGTGACTAGCTCGCATCAATAGATCTTCTAATGTACATCCAGTCGGCCAGCAGCTTCACGACTGATGGGACTTTTACCGCGTTTGTTTCTTTCATATTCTGTCACCCGGACATGAGGAGAATGGAGAGACGGACTATGCAGTATGAGGAATGTCACATGTGACTGTCAATATGGGACAGGGGACTATTCAAATGTCAGGTTTGTATGAGGATTATATTTGATATCTGAATGCCAGCTGCTGTGTGCGCCGTGTGCCATTCTGACCACAGTGAGAGCTGCCGGTTCATTCTGCACGCTATGTTAGAGGACTTTAAAACCAGCCTCTCCTTATGATATTTATGGATTTGTTGTCAGCGTGAGACTTCAAGCCTGTTCCCTTTAATGGCCAACTTAGCCTCTAATGATGTAATGCAGCGGCATAACGATGCTCTCCCGTAGCTCATCGTCCACCCTTATGTGTAAAGGGATGTGCCCAGTGAATGTGTGCGGTTCCGATAAACGTCTCCGCGGAGTCATTTCTCCATCCATGCGGACATACTGTACCACAGTCAGCCCACAGTCATCCTGAAACACACCTACTGCCGCCCACCTGCCTCCTGTTGTTGCACGTCATTGCTGCTGTGTCACATATTTTCGTATAGGTTAGCGCTTGTTGCCAGGAGTGAGAGGAATTTGACTTTCAAAGGTGTGCTGGCCCATTCTTTATTTCAAAAGTCTGGATGTGCTCAGAGACTCGTCAGTAGGACTCTGAATGTGACGGCTCCGTTTCCTCTCTGTCGTGCTTAGTTCAAAGGTATGCATTGTTTCTGAGGGTCTTATCTCATTGTCACTCTGCACCCATATTCCCCTCTTCCCTCCTCTCGTGGCTCACAGAGGATGGAAACTAAGCAATGAGGTCAGATCGACCTTGAAAGGGAGCTCCCTACCAGGCCTCTGAATTTTTGTTACCCCCAGGCACCCCCCCCCGCCCCCCCGCTTAGTTTACCTCTGTACCTCCCCGTTGAAACATGGATCATTCCAATCCAAAGCTGCCCCTCCACCCCCTTCCCCTCCTCACCATCCTTCATATGCCTTCATTATTTTTTCCTGTATGGAGGAACCATTCAAATCTATCTGACAGCAGAGACCCTAAAGGTGAGCTCAAAGAGGGAATGGGCATTTGGAAAAGACCACAAAAGGTAGATTATCATTTTTACTGCTGCTTTCAAGCGTCTCTCGGCATCTCGAGAGTCACCTTGGATTCATATCCTCTGTTTTTTATGCCTGAGCAGTGTGGTGGTGTGCTAACAAAGAAAGAAAGGGAGTGAGAGAAAGAGAGTGAGAGTTGAAGGATGTCCTAATTAAGGGGAACTCAGAGGGTTTGTACCAGATAAAATTACATAATGTCGTTAGGGAGGACACAGCATTTGATACTGAGAAGATGAAAATGACGTGCCCTCAGATACCCATCCATCCCCACGGTATGAAGTGAAAGTGTAACCAGTTCACTTCAGCCACAGGCATCATGCTGTTTCTCACTTGGTTCCTGCATGTTTACCTACAGTGGAGCTGTGCAGCTCAGTGCGGAGATCAACACCAGTAACTCAGATAGGCTGGAAGGTTTGAATCCCACTAGAGGTGATATGAAATGATACCAGATTTAGATGAACGACTTTAAAGGTGCAGGCAGGCTCATTACACTTCATTGGCATTGATTTAAGACTATCGACCGGCATGCTTCAGCACGCATACCACACTTCAAAAAAATGCTTACTTCCAATAACAGCCTTGTCTCCTGTCTGATTTAGTCTATTTTTTCCCCATAATTGCCAATAATGTCAACAAGGGCTGAACATGTGAATTTCAAACTCAATTTCTGGCCAGTATTTGTTAATTCCCTTGACCTCTTAATACCCAGCAGGTCACTGGTAACCCATCTAGAGTTAGGTCAGGAGTAGGGTTAGGTTTTGTTTTAGCCATAAAAGTAGGTGAATACATTACAGTTGTTTTTAAAGTTTTTCCAAATAGATGAAAATTTTACCCATGTCCAAACCCCACCGCTAACCAAAGATGGGTTGCTGGTGACCTGGTTGGTGTTAAGAGGTTAAAGTAAATGTTCTGATAAAAGTGAAGTTACACATTAAAGGAAATGCTTTTTGATTTTGAGACTGTTTCCCATTTAGCCCTCACACACAACACACACATACACACTCAAAAAAACCCAAAAATACACAGCCATTCAAGACATATCAGAGTACTGGTTTGTACTTTGAATACCTCTTCATATGCACATTCACAGAGCTTCTGAAAATGTGGTGCTAGGGTTAACATGAGGTAACTTGGTAAAGAGACCCAATTTTTTTTAATTTAATTTAATTTATTTTTATTAAGAGGGCTTTTGGGAAACAGCCTTGAATAGCTCTCACTTTCAAATGCAGACACACACACAGACTTTCTTCATTCATTTGTTTTGTCATGATCATTTTCTTGTGTATTTATGCCTTCCTAGTTTATATTATTGCATCCTAACAGCTCTTTCCTATTTCTTTCAGATGACCCTTCCCTGCAATTCACATGTATGTTAATATCACTAAAGTTACGTAACAGTTATTGTCCTTGAAAATCGATCGCAAAGGAAGTGACACTGGATTCATGGAGTCACTTGAAACTACTGCAGGGGTGAAAAGCTCCACTGAGGGTCAGGACAGAAATGTTGCACAGAAAAAATGCACATCAGAGGCTGCACAAACTAGGCGGAGACCACCAGTCGAATTGGAAGGCAAAGGGTGGCACCAACAAGTAGAAGAAGCTCAGAGCAAAGATTCGTGTGGTTTCAAAGAAATGTCTGACTCAGGGAAATCACTGCAATTAGAAGATCAGCACTCGCAAGCCCAGTCGACAAGCCATCAGGACTATGAAGTATCTTCACACCCACTACAGTCCACAAAGCAGTTTTCTAGTGGTAGACAGAAAGTTTCTACACAGTCCCCAGGACCTGCATCTCACAGAAAGTCCCCCAGTTCACCTGAAGTCCAACAACAGTGTTCTCATTCAGGGATGGATCCGCTTTCAGAAACGGCGTGTAAGGTGGAACAGAAACCGCAAAAGCCCGGGAAGTATGTCTGCGATTACTGCGGAAGGGCATGTGCCAAACCCAGCGTGCTGAAGAAACATATTCGCTCACACACCGGGGAACGACCCTATCCGTGTGTTCCCTGTGGGTTCTCCTTCAAAACCAAGAGTAATTTATACAAACACAGAAAGTCTCACGCTCACTCAGTCAAAGCTGGAACGGTGCCATTCTCAGAACTCAGTTCCTACAATGCCAATACAGACCAAGGGTCTTTTGAAGGGGAAGGAGAGCTGTTCTCCGATGCTGAGCAAAGCACAGACACGGACGAGGACACTCTTAATGACCCGCTGCTGCTGCTGGACTCTCCAATGGAGGGATCAGATAACACTGCTGTAAAAGTACTAAATCTCATTGCTCAGAAAAAGGGAGCCACGCCAGTGTCAGCTCAGGATGGTTCATCCCAATCCCAAGAAATCAATGCACCTTCTGCTGCTGCTGAGGCTAGTCGTGCAATTCAAACTTGCACAATCAAACAGAGGCTGGCACTCCGGCTGTCTGAAAAAAGAAGCAGTGACTCTGACCACAATCTGTCCCTTCCAAGTCAGTCTAGCAAGGGCAGCACGGACTCCGGGTACTTCTCGCGCTCTGAGAGTGCTGAGCACCAGACTGGTCCTCCGAACACTAATGCAAAGTCCTACCAAGAAATTATGTTTGGAAAGTGTTATCGGCCAAGCCCAAAGCAGGCAACAGCTTTTGCAGCTTGCAGCACAGACTCAAGTGAATATACCAACAAACGCTCAGAGAAAGGCGTTTCCCGTGTTTTCACTCAAGAAAAAGACACCGTTGAATCAATCAAAATAAACACAAAGTCGTTCACAAGGGAAGAGGTAAAAGAACCCCTATTAGATGCTGGCTCTGATGTAGGGCCTCTGATCAGAAGCAACTCAATGCCAACATCCTCAGCAGTCTGTCTGACTATGCCTCAAGCACTCAGAGGCAGCCACTCGTTTGATGAGAGAACAAGCACCGGGGGCATGAGGAGACTCAGGCGGCAAGCTGCTTTCGAACTATCTGCGCAAGATGGCCACACCGACACTGACAGTCACGGAAAGATGAGTGAGAGTGGCATTTCACCCTCAGGACTGGAAATGGAAAACTACCCTTCTGTGGTGCCTAGTATGAGCCATCAGAAGCATGCAATGGAACTGGCAACGCGCAAGCGTCGGAAGGAAAAAAGGGAAGAGGAGGATTTGTCAAGTCAGTATGAAGGCCATCACGAACAGTGCGAAGACATGTTTGATTCAAGCAAGGACTATGATGTAAAACAAGGTGCAGTGGGCATTATGGCTTTAGGAAAAGGCCATTCACAGATGGACAGGTGTGACATGGACATATCAGTGTGCCCTGAAATGTCTGCTCGAAAAACCTTAGGGAATGTAATTTCAGTTATCCAGCACACAAACTCAATAAACAGGCCTTACTCTGAACATTCAGAATCTTACAAATATCATGGGCAGAGACGGGAAATCATTTCTTCATTTCAAGCTATGGACGCAACTGAATCGTATGAGATGGAACGAAGTGACAGTCGATTACGGCAGCCAGTTCAACTGGGGCCGAAACTCGTGCGGCAGTCTAACATACAAGTCCCAGAAATTAGAGTCACAGTAGAGCCTGACAGCCCAGAAAAGGCTCCTGAGGTGCAGGTGAAGGAGCCAGAGAAGCATGTGGAGGAGTTTCAGTGGCCTCAAAGGAGTGAAACTTTAGCACAATTCCCTCCAGAGAAGCTGCCTCCAAAGAAGAAAAGGCTACGCTTAGCTGATATTGAGCACTCCTCTGGTGAATCTAGCTTTGAGTCTGCCTGCACTAGCCTCTCCCGCAGCCCCAGTCAAGACAGCAACTTATCTTATAGCTCCACTTTATCATTTGACAGGGAAGAGAGCTTGAAGTCAGTCTCGCCAGCCAGGCAGGATGAATTTGGCAAACCACTAGAGTTCTTAGCTGTGCCAGGGAGTGGGCACTCCCTCTCAGTGCTTAACCAGCGTCAACAACATGAAATGAGACGCTCCTCCTCAGAGCAGGCGCCATGTAACTTGCGCAAGGAGTTCCCAGAGGTGCGCAGCGTATCATTTGACTATGGCAGTCTTTCTCCAACATCCAAAGTTAGACATGTGGACATTAGCTCTGTAAAAGAGAGAAGGAGGGGAAACTTAGTGCGACAGGAGTCACTGAATATGGATACCGAAGTAACACAAGTCTCATCAACAGTGTTTCCACAGTACCTCAGCAGCATCTCCCCTCCATTCACTGCCGCCACTGTCCTGCCACATACTTTGCCAATATTTTCAACTGGGAATACATTTCCTCAGCTTGCACATCCGAGCCTGATGGTTCCCGTAAGAATTCAGACTCATGTACCGTCCTATGGCAGTATCACATACACCTCAGTATCACAGATTTTCGACTATCATTATGACAGTGTTAGCGCCACCCTTCAGAGTCAGAGTTCAAGACTGTCTGGAAATCTCGATTCTCATAACGTATCGGCTTATACAAAACTACCTACAACACACACAATCAGTGTTGAGGCCCTTGATCTGTCATCAGCCAAGCTCAAGACAGGCATCCCCCTCTCTCTGACCTCCAGAACTATCTCAACCACTAATGCCTCCAGTGGTGGTACAAACAAACGGATGCTATCCCCTGCCAGCAGCCTGGACCTATTCATGGAGGTGAAGCAGCAGAAGCGTGTGAAAGAGGAGAGAATGTTTGGGCAGATTGTAGAGGAGCTCAGTGCTGTGGAGTTGGGAAAATGTAATTTGAGTGAAGAGAAGGGGCACAGGTCAGGGATGCAGGGTGCACCAACACCTCAGGCTCAGAATGACTCACATAGGAGTAAATTTATCACACTTCAGCAAAAAGAGACCGAGGCCACTGACCACGGCGCGGAGTCAGTTATGGAAAGCAGCTCGCTGGATACAAGCTCACCTCCTTACGCCATGATATCAGTCAGCGAAGTGAAAGAAGCTGGCATGGAGAAACGAGTGCAGATGGATATAGTGGCACAGCTGGTAACCAGTCAAGACATCCTGATGTCAGACTCTGAGAATTCAAGGCTGTTATCTCAGTTTCCAAGTCTTCGCACGACGACAGGTGTGAGCTGGTGTTATCTCAACTACACCACGCCAAGCTGCTCTCACAGCACCGCCCCTTTCTCCTCTGTGTACGCCACCTGGCGTGTGAGTTCCCATAACCCGAACCCTCTTGAACTGAGTACCAGCACTGCTCTGGCTCTGCTGCAGTCCAGACAGAGGGGAGACAAGGTTATATACACCATGGCTGCCATGTGTCAGCCTGGTACAGGGAAGCTGGTTTCATCACTCATCCTGTGGAGGCAGACCATGGAACAGGTAAGAAAATGATCCCATCTCTGGTTCAAAAGCATACTGGTATTTTAAATTAAAGCCTTATTTACGGTATATTTAATAGCTGTTACTAATATCAGTAATATCAGTAATCACTAATATCATCAGGAATAATTATCACACGATCACTGTTTAAAATGCAGAAAGTTTTAAGGACATTATTACCCAGAATTTGGCAAACTGCACGCTTTAATCAACTGGCAGAAGGTTTCCTTGGACAGAGCCTGGAGCGAGCATTTGCCTGCTGCTGATAATGATATTTAACTTTGAATCACCAAATGGTCTAGATTATAAAAAATATATATATATATATGTCTTGGAGATGAAAATATCAGACACTAAAATTATATTCAATTAAGAAGTCTAAGTCTTGGAACTGCCACTCTTTTCTCCACTATGCTCAGTTTAAGTCGATAAAAAGGACAAACTTTGACATTTAGATCAGGATTACCTATGCTGGGTTTTTCCCCAGCAGTAGCATAGTTCCTGTTTGCAAAACATGCTGTGTAATGCCATGTGTGACATACAATATTGGTGGGATCACTTTACACTGTCGATACGGTGTCCACTTAAAAAGGATGTTAACACAATGTTTGTTCATCTGATTCAGCTGCAGAGGAAACCGGAGCCCAAAGAGGTGGACGTCACCTACGGGAAGAAGGTGAAAGACATCAGCTGCAGAGTGAAAACTGCCAAGGAAGAGTGGAAAGAGAGGGAAGCTGCCACAACCCAAACTGTGCCAACACGAATTAAGATCTTTGAAGGAGGGTCAGTTGAGATATTATTTATCATTGCACTTGTCACTTCTGCTGACCGCATATACAGCAGATATATTAGAATGCTAGTATGTGCACTATCTGTTGGCCCATGCGCTTTTCTCTATTTATGACTGTGCTTTTTTTTAATGCATTTCTTCATTAGAAATAAAATCTCTCTTTCAGGTACAAGTCTAATGAAGACTATGTGTATGTCAGAGGTCGGGGCCGGGGTAAATACATTTGTGAGGAGTGTGGTATCCGCTGTAAGAAGCCGAGCATGCTAAAGAAACACATTCGGACCCATACGGACGTGCGACCGTATATCTGCAGGGTTTGCAACTTTGCTTTTAAAACTAAAGGTGGGCATTTTTTAATCTTATAGACTAAAGAGTTGTAGTAGCTGTAGTGGTGATAAGAAAAGTCATCAGATTCATGGTTTTTAAAGAAATATATCTAAAATAAATGCAAGTTCAGATGTTCCTGGTTTTATTTCAACAAATATGCATTACTTCTACAGGAAACCTAACTAAACACATGAAGTCAAAAGCACACATGAAGAAGTGTCTTGAACTGGGAGTGTCAGTGACAATGGACGAGACAGAGATACAGGAACATGGTAAGACTGGGGTGTGTGTAAACGTTGTACATACGCCCAGCTGTCATTGTGTAACAAATCCAGCTAAACGAATGTGTTTCTCATTTCAAGTGGATGACATCCAACAAAAGTCCAAGACAGAGGTGGCTGTGACAACCAAACATCAGTTCTCAGACGCTGAGGACTCTGATGGCATGGATGAAGAAGTCGACGAAATCGATGAAGATGACGACGAGGACGATGAATATGAAGGCGATGCCACCCCAAAGTTGCGTTCAAGAAGCACGAGTCCTCAGCCGTGTGGAGTTACCTCTCTGTCAGTTACAGCCACGGCTGCCATCCACGGCTGCTCGCTTACATCTCTGCCCGGAGTTGATGTCAGTCAACAGCCCTCCGGCAGGCGTACAGGCTCAGATCATCGACCTGTCCTCGCAAATGACCAGAGAGAGAAATCCGTGGATGAAGACTCCCTGACCATGCTGTCTCCAGATCAGAGCAGCTTCCTTTTTGACCCTTACTCTTCTTGTCTACTCTCTCCTGGCTGGGAGTCTCCCATCAGGGAGCCCTCTCCTTCACGTCTACGTTACCCGTCCCCAAGGAGAGAACTTTCGCCGCGAGGTCGTTCTTCTCCCAGATGGGATACCTCTCCATTGAGGCCTGGTTCACCCAGCTTCACACCCATACAGCATCCCTCCCCCGTCTCAATTGAACAATCCATGTCTCCTGGAATAGAACTTGCTGGAAAGCGGGACTCCTCACTCAGAGGCAGGCAGAGGGTTGTGTTGAGGGCCGTTTCACCACGCAGAGGCTCACACCAATATAAAGGCAGCGGTGATAAAACCAGACACCAAGCAAAGATGGAGATGGCTCAGCAACAAGGAGCCTTTGAAATGGAAATGGTAAGTAGCACAATGTGTTCTGCAGCCAGTTCAATTGTAACACTAACAAAGAGCTTTTAAGGTCACTTTGTTAACCTGTTCATGTGTAAAGCATAGTATCTAAGAACTATTTTTGATAAACTCTGATGAAATTGAATACATGTAGCTGGACCATGGGCACAAAAAATGTTTGGTGCAAAAATCCAAAAAATATTTGATGAATTTTCATACACTGTATTTCTGACATTTTTCTGGAGGGCAGTTTTTTTTTTGCATGAATTTGTTCATTTTCAAGCCAGTAAATAATTAACTTGTAAAGCACAACTGCTGACTACCTAATGCAGTTCTATCATGGCTGCAATGTATGGTCGATGATGGTGTGAAAGTTTCCATTCCCATGTTCAATGAATTTCAGAGCTAACACACCATCCCCATGCTGTAAGCTAGCTATGAGTTACTAGTTTTTCAGCAAATTAACCACTTGCTACAGTTCATGCAACCTGATCATTAGCTTTTGCTGAACCTTATTATCCAGTAGTCAAGTCTGTTCTCTTCTAAGGCCTAGAGATTGGCTGGCAACTAGTCACTAGGAAAAAATGTGTATCCCCTGACCAGTTGTGAGAGCTTGCTGGCAGTTGCTGTGAAATCGATTACAAAAATCTGATTCACACAGACCTAGAGAGCAGTCACTTACCCTCTGGTGACCACCGGTCACTAGGAAAAACTGTGCATTCCACAAACGATTGGCTGCTTGCAGTCACTAGTATGAAATTTGTCATGCTGCACCACAAACCTCTTTGTGATTGCTTTGCTCATGAGCAGGTTGCTGCTGTTGCCTGTAGTTTACATGGAAGATGAACAACTTCATCTTCAACTGCAAATACTCTCAAACTGCTCACCAAGCAGTAGTGAAGTTGTGAAAAGTGTGACGGAAACTGGATATGGAGAACTTTTGCCTTCAAAGTAGAAGTTACCCCTTTTGACATGTGTTGGTTACAGCAATAAGGCACAACTTTTATTTTGAAGGCAGCCAGTCAGCAAACAGTCAACAACCACTTGGGGAAAGCACTTTTTCCCTAGCGACTGGAGGTGGTTGGGAGGGTTGCCAACTGGTCTCTAGGCCAATGTGACTGACGCCTAAACAAATTATTAGCAAGCCAGTAGTATCCATCCTGTGAGGACCATGAATGTCTCTACAAAATGTAATGGCAATCCATGTACTCTATATGATATTTAGAGTTTCACTGGCTGAACAAAAGCACACATAGATTTTGTTTTCCTCCTCTGAAATGAGAAATTTAGTAGACTACTCTGTTGCTGGAGAAGTTTGTTTTGTGCTGGAGAAGTGCTTTTCAATATTCACATTACTTCATGATTTCTAACTAAGATATTTTCACATGAGAAATTATCTTGGCGACGTTCAAACTGCTGCTAATTCTGCCAATGTGTCATTCCAGGATCAAAGGAGCAACTTGGCTTCTAATCTGCCTGGTGCTGCCAGTTCTCATCACCAGAACATCCTCAGCCACCTCCCTCTTCACTCCCAGCAGCAGGCCCACAGTTTGCTTCCCGTTGTTCCTGTCGGTGGGCTCCAGATATTACACTCCCCGCCTTCCTCCAGCACTGATGTCATCCCCTCTGTGGCGCCAAGCCCCCAAAGCAGCGAAGGCCAGTGTTGCAGCAGTAGGGAGGGATCTGTCCTCGGTCCTGAGACAGAAGGAGAGGACATCAGAGGCCACGGCCAGCTGTCCGCCCATGAGGCTGCTCCAGGAGAAAAGCCTCGACCCTGAAGTCGGAGACAGCAGACAAGAGGAGAATGTCCAGACCTGTTTGAAAGCCATCGCCTCACTGAAGATTACCACAGAAGACCCTCATTAAAACCCCCTTTGTCGGTTTTCTCGGTTTGATCAGGGAAAAGACACCTCCCTGCTACACCTGCAACCTTGTCATCTTCAGCCCTTTAGGCACATGACCTCGTCTTTATCCCATTAGAGGCAATATAATAACACTTCTTCTGGTCTTGCACATACCCGAGACATCTTCTTAAGTGGATAATATGAGTGGAGGTCAAATCTTTTCAGTGAAGAAGAAAGCCACCCCATCTGATGAGCTCTTCTCTTTAGAGGCTCTTTGGAAAATTTGGACAAGCAGCAGGATGTTTCGCAAGGTGGAGAATCATCAATGGGTTCAGGTGCAATATGGAAAGATATTATGCTAATATGCCTTTGTCTGACATAGTAGTTTGCGTACAATTGCACATAAATTATATTTATGAATTCTGTACAAATGTCCTTAACATATACTCCTTCTTAGATACATACAAACAGTGTATTTTACTGTGTGTACTTTAAAAATAGACTGTTGTTTATGTAATCATATCAAGGTGTGATGCAGTAGTGCAGTAAATAAAGACTATTTATAAGGGGAAAAGTATGTGTATTATGAAACAGTCTGACCAAATTTTAAGTAGACGCTTCTTGTGCAGTTTGGTGCTTCTGATCAAGCAGCGAGGGTCTGTGCCTTTATTTTGCTTTTCTTCATTTCTTTGTCAGAAGGAGAAATATGGAAAGTGGTCGAGGTACTCTTTATTCAGAGAGTTTGCTCCGAGGAGAGCTTTTTCTTTTTGCCCCGTCAGTTCTGTCGACAGACGGATGCAGCTTGATTTATGTGAAACAATCTTAAAAAAAAAAAGTTTCCTATGTTGCAGTTTTTTCTTAATGTTGTGGTTTTTATCTTGGCAAAAATGCATGGGATTTGCTATTGCACAAAAATAGAGGAGGTAATTATGTAATTATTAATACTGTAAGATGTATTTATATATTAGAACGTAAGCACTTATTGATACTGGTAAATATTTGACTACTATTTATATGGTATATCTGTACTTATGCAGCAGTGATGCAGTTATGCAGTGAGCTACGCTGGCATTGCTTTTGATCTCATGTTGTCTCTTTGATTAAACAGTTTTTTTTCCTTGCTTATAAAGATGACCATGAGCATTTTATGAGTTTTAAAGATGCACTTTCATCCTTTCATCTTTGATGTTTTGACTGACTCGGTCGGTGGAAACGAAGGAGTTAAAAACATTTTGTTCTCTCGTGGTTTTGACACATTCCAGTTTTTTTTCTTTTCTCATTGTGTAAAACCTGTTGCACACGAATCCAAGGGGCTACAATGATCAGTCAATAGTACATTTTCTTGCATTTCAAGTGTAACTGGATAAATCAATATCACTTACTGTAAGTAATGGTAAAGTAATGATGTTAAAAGCATGACTATTACTGTGCTTCAGCTCACAATGTAAGTAATCATTCACCAAATGCATTACTTCTTCTCTGTATATATATATATGTGTATTTTTATGATTTAAACTATTTTTGCAGTGTTGAACTCTGAAAACTTTTTATGTGGATTGTTTATATCTCTTTAAGAGGTAAAATGCCTGCAGCTGATGTAATGGCAGAGGTTTAATGAGGCTGATTGCTAACATGGTGGGTCTCATCTTTTTAAAAAGAAAAATGTATTCACATCTTCAAGTGATTATCAGTTTGAGATTTCAAATTTTAAAAAAAACCCCCACTTTGTTCACTCATGTTTACATAAAAGATTTAAAGGTGCACTGCTTTAATTTTGCATTCTCCTTTCTGAAGGTGTATGTAGCTTTGATTTTATGGTTGTGCAATTTCAGTTGTTGTGCAGACTGCTCATAAAATGTGAAGGGAAAGTGAAGCCTTTTATTTGCTTTTGCATACATTATGTATTCAGATTGTGTTTGTGTGTGTGTTTTTTTAAAATTGTGTATTCATATATACTGAACTGCATTGTGCCTCTCATGTCTATGGAAATTCCCTGTAAAACACACAGAGGACAAATCATTTTACCTCTAAGCTAAGATTTTTTGAGGAGAAAAACCTCAGTAGCCAATCCGTTGTTTAGCTATTTGCATCAAATCTGGCTAGTCAGGATGGAGTGCCTCTTTTATGCTATGAGGAATTTATTGTTTGGTGCTCTACTTTTTCAGATTAAATTCAAAATTGTTTTAAAAGAATATACTTCTAACCCAAGAATGTGTGTTGCAGCTTATTTCACGGTCTGAACCTGATTATTCAGAACGACTTCCATACCTTTCCTCCTGCATTATTCACCGCTGTTTAAATTAGAGCTCAGATGAAAAGGTTTTCAGATGAAATCACTCACATTTTATCTTTAGGGTACAATGAAAAACTGGAGAAACTCAAACCAGTGACATCCTCTGGTGAAAAATTATTACTGCAGTCATAACATGGGAGAGGAAGAATAAATGAATGCTTCCAAAAATAGCCCTCACCTTGTGACTAGTATTGAACCATATTCAGGTTTTATTTGTCAGCACACACCACTGTGTATCAGCAGCATATGCAGTGTACTGTAGAGAAGTACTGCAGGTAAAGAGCATGTACAAGTGAAGGAATGATCAAACCACATTTTCTCTGCCACTATTTCTCTGGGTCGGGGGAGGCGGTCTGTTCTAATTCTGGCCAATCACAGAGACAGACCAGGGTTTTTTTTTTTCTCTCCTGCTCAGTCACTAGGCTTGTCAGGCCCAATTGTTAGAATAATTATATGGCTGTTAACAGCAACCTTGCTTAAAATAAAATGAGTGCTGCGTTGCTTCAAAGCCATCACGTAAAATGGCTGCTAAAGAGCTTACCAGAAGAGTTATTGCATTCATCCGCTGTTAGTGTCCACACAGGTGTTGCTTGGGTAAATTCCTGCTAAGATTACAATCAGAGGAGGTCTGTGGGTGGTTTTTAATAGAGGCATACTGTGGAGTATCTCTGTACTCCCTCTCTCTGTTCAGGGTGAGCTGTGCTCCTCTGGTTTATTTTGAGGTGGTCTTATCACAGCTGTTGTGTCTGTGGTGGCAGCCTGTCCAAGCCCCTCGACACTCTTTCCTTTCCCCTCTGGCCCTTGGTCCGGGTAAGACCCTCTTTACTCATTGCCCTGCTTCTTCAGGGATATTTAGACTTTGATAGTTTAAAACCCTAACTTCCGTGCTTGGGATGGTTTACAAGCCTGTTCTTTAATGGACTAATGAGTGTTTCTTTGAATTTGACGGCTGTTTGCAGCTTTGCCAAGTTTGTTAGAGGTGAGAAGGCGTTAACAGCAGTGAGGCTCGTCTGTGTGAATGCACACGGGAAAAGGAAACAGTTTCACTTTGCTCAAAGTAATGGTGCATTAAAGCTACTTTTATAGGTAAATATCCTTTGAATACCTACTTCCTAGAATCATACTGCATGTTGATGGGGCTGCTTATGTAACACTTGTATTTTTATTGAATATTAATAGTTGAAAAATGCAGCTTTACTGCGCACAACCGCTGACATCAATAAGAGCGGATAAGAAATAAATAAATAACGTGCCCATATTAAGAAGTTCTTAAAATAGCCTGTGGGTCTGGAACAGGTGCCATGTGCTCAGCTTGTGAAAGCACAGGCAGCGTGAAGGCTGCACTAATTTTATGCACATAAACAGGCTCTGGCTGTGAGCCTGTACAACGCAAGGCAGACGCAAGCACTCAGTAGGGGATTGTATTTATTATTCACTAATAGGCTTTAGTATTACTTTAAGTGGCTATTGGTTTTGTCATAAAAATGACAGATTTTCTGATATCTACCTTTCTGAACAGTAAAGAACAGTTTATTTCAAAACCAAGAAAATACTGTACAGTACTGTGCAAAAGTCTTGAGCTGCTCCTCATTTTTTTATATTTTGCTGGGAAAGTGGCAAATAGGTGCAACGATTTACTGAAACATGTCCATGCATGGAAATTCAGTATATAAGGTAAAAACAGAGTGTGTGCAATTCTAATGAGCTTGAAAGTCAATATTGGGTTTGACCACCTTTATTCTTCAACACAGCCTGAACTCTCTTAGGCTTTCTTTTAATTTCTTTAAGTAGTCTTCAGCAATAGTTCTCCAGGCTTCTTGAAGGACATTCAAAGTTCTTCTTTGGATGTTGAGGCTGCCTTTTGTTATGTTCTCTGTCGCAAGATGATCCCACACTACAGTGTTGTCTGGGATCTGGGGAGGCCAATCCATGACTGATAGTTTTCCGTTGTGTGTTTTTCTATCCAGATATCCTTTTACTGCATTGGCAGTGTGTTTAGGATCATGGTCATGTTGAAAAATGAAGCTGTTGCCAATCAGATGCTTTCCAGATGATATTACATGGTGGATCAAAATCTAATATTGCATTCATAATTCTATCAATTTGGAAAAGTTCCCCAACACCACTGGCTGAAATGCACCCCCAAACAAATGACAGAGCCCCCATCATGGTTTATAGATGACTTTAGATATTCACTGTTGTATCTCTCGTCTGACCTCCTCTGTACACACTGAACCATATTGTGAACCAAAAATTTGAAATTTGGATTCATCACTTTATAAGACCTGTTTACTACTGATCTTTAGTCCAGTTATTGTGTAATTTGGCACACCTCAGCTTTTTCTCCATGTTTTCCTTAAGAATGGCTTCTTGACTGCCATCTTTCCACTAAGACCATTTCTGATGAGGCTTCAGTGAACAGTACATGGATCATCTGAAGGGCCAGATGCATCTCTCAGATTCTGTGTCAGGTCTTTGCTGGATTTTTCCCCATTTTTTTGAGTATTTATTTAGGCCTGACTTTTTCTTTAGTCCTCCACTTTTCCAGGTTTCTCATTTTTTAAGGATACACTGCATGCTGCGATATGCCTGTCATCCTTGGCATTTTTTTGTAGATTCAACTGAAGCAATGGGAACAAATTATATGTTTTTGTGGCAGGTTGCTAGTAACAAAGCACCTAAATATACAATTTAAAATTGGTTCCTTGTTAACTTGTCTGTTATATGTAGACACAATGCTGGTTAATCCTTTGAGTTGGATGCATTTTCTTATGCTTGATTCATTCAAAAGAAATGGACTAGATTGAAAATGAATGGAAAAAGCAGCCAATGCCCAAAGAAAAACTTTTAAAGACCCGGAGAACTATTGTTCAAGACCATATAAAAGAAATTATGGCTTACTGAAAGCTAAATTTAAAGATATGGGGGATGGCTCAAGACTCTTATGCACAGTACTATATTTCTGTAGCTGCTAAATCTCTAAAACAGCAGCAAGAAAAGCACCTCTGTGATAGTAGTGGTGAACATGCTCTAGTCTGTTTTGCTGCTGAGCTTTTAAACTACAATGTTACACATGTTAGTCTTCTACCAGTGATCAGAATATAATTCAAAGAATTACGTGTTTATCTGCAAAAATAATATCTGTTGATATGTTGGGTCGGTCAATTGACTGGATGACATTTACTTGCTGTTACAGCATGAAAATCACAGGTGTGAATTTTTAAATGGCTTCTCCTTTTCTTGCTGGTTACATGTCACACTGTACTGGAGCACCTGAATGAAACAGTCATTTTTAATGTTATTAGTAAGATCTGTGTTTTTTTCTCCTATAACAAAAGGTTCTGCAGAGATTAATTAGTTAATTTAATCAATTAATTAGTTTGCAATACTAAGCATAGCTGGTATAATCAAGATCAATGTGGACACTCAGGATGACTTGGAAGCTGCTTTCCTGCATGTTTGCTTCTTCACTAGAATCAAAAACACGAGTTTATCCTAAGGGTAATCCTTAACTTCTCAAACACTATTTATGGGTTCCATTACAGAATTGACCGTCTCCCTCTTGGTACTACCTCAGAAAAATGGAGGCTTGTCAGGAGAGTAAACCCTCACCCACAGGTCCTGAAGCATCGCCAGCCGAGGATCACCACATTGACCTGACAGAGGACCTGGGCCAACAGCTGGAGGACATCATTAGCACCTACCAGGCTGCCGAGATTCCAGCTGAGCCAGAGGACACAGAGGAGGTCACAGCCGTCAAAGAGGCAGAGACCCGCAAGGACCAGAAAATGGAGAAGAAGATGCTGAAAAATCTAGGTGTTTTGTGTGTGGTTTTGGAAAAAAAAAAGAAGAAAGTTTTATTGATTTTATCTGAGGTGGGTTTGATTCAGCTCAGTCAGCAAAAGTCCAGGTTGTACTGAAACTGATAGGTGTGTAAGCAGAGCCATAACGCGTGTAAGTGCATCCATCTGCAACAGAGACGCAGGTAAAATAGTATTTCCAAATGCCTTTTATAGTTTGTGTCATTCAGCTGCCAAGATGATTTTTCACAAGACAGACTAGCAGAGTTCTTGGAGTCCCAGAGAATAATCCAAATATAATTCTGTATCAGTGTGTGTTTAAAATTGTCTTTACGGTGATCACTGATTGGTTTTTAAGGTGAAATTCTTTGTGGCTGCTCAGGGAAGGAAGCTATGCTGTTGATGCAAAGTCTGAACAAACTTGACACTCCAGAAGAGAAACTGCAGGCCATCATCAAGAAGCATGCAGAGCTGGTGAGTGGATAAAAATGAAGGCAAAGAAAAAAAAAAGAAAAAGAAAATATATGGTAGTTCTCATCAAAGCTATGGTTTGTTTCCAGAGAAAAGATATATTCACCCTTATGTGGCACTTGTGTGTGTGTGTGTGTGTGTGTGTTTTGGCAGCTGGAGGAGCATCGCAGTGATCAGAAGCAGATGAAGGTTCTGCAGAAGAAGCTGCTCCAAGTGATGAAGGAGAAGGACCAGCTGCAGAGTGAGCACAGCCGTGCCGTGCTGGCTCGCAGCAAACTGGAGGGGCTGTGCAGAGAGCTGCAAAGACACAACAAGACTTTAAAGGTAGCTCAGCTCCAGATATTTCTGCTCTTCCTGTGCTGTCAGTAAACACAAACAGTGTCTAACGTGAGCTGCTGAAATTGCCATTTGCTGCTGAGCTATGGTGCCAGGTGGTACCAGCATATGTTCTGCTCTACAGGACACGACATCAGCTGGCACTGAAAAGCTGCCATTATGTCAAAGCTCAAGATTTGACCTTTTCCACTGCCACACCCACAACTCCTGGTGTGAAGCCAAGTACTGTTAGTGTTGTTCAAATCAGAAGAACTTTATTTTAAAAGGATAGTTCACTACCAAACCAAATATGCATATTTTCCCTTGGACTGTGGTGCTGTCTATCCATCTGGATTGTTTTGGTGTGAGTTGCCCAGTTTTAGATTTAACTACAGACTCAAATATGACCTGGTTTATTTTAAAAAAAAGAGACTTGCTTTTGGTGGTTTCATGTATTAACTATCACCTTTATTTCAACCTACACCCACCAACGAAAAGAACTGTGCAGCTAACAGTGCAACTCAGCTGAAAAGGTTTACATTCTCTCACACGCATAAGTATCATCATGGGCAGATGCACGCTTCCTCCTGTACAATGATAGAGCTGAAGGGTGTAATTCATCAGGAAAAAAAAAAAGTTTCTACATGAGGTTCCTGTATGGCTGCCAGCTAAAGCAACACCAAATTATTGAAGTCACAGCTCCAATTAAATTAAATGGCTGAGCATATATATGTTGTGAGTACAAAAGCATCTTGCAGTGCGGTGTGGTTTCAAGACTAACGCTCATGCCTGAATCACAGGAGGAGACCCTGCAGAGGTGTAGAGAGGATGACCTGAAGAGGAAAGAGATCACCACCCATTTCCAGGGGACGCTCAGTGAGATTCAGGCCCAAATTGAGGAACACAGCAGCCGCAACACCAAACTGTGTCAGGAGAACAGTGCTCTTGCAGAAAAACTGAAGGGACTCATTTCACAATATGACCAGCGAGAGGCGGTATGGATCCTGGCACACTGTGAACAGACATAGGTTTACAGCAGACACTCATATAACATAACAGGAAAGTCAATTTGTACTCCCAGTCTACATGCATTATTAAAATTGGATAAACTGTACTTGTGTAAACCCCCACACATCTGTGTCCATGAATTATTTGCAAATGTCTCCCAGGTCTTACATTTATTAGTTACACTATTTCAGTTTTATGTAGCCAAAGGCTCCCTGAGCAAGAAATGAAACAGTTTTCTCTGTGAAAGTGACTCGTAAATCCACTCAAATGTCTTCCAGAACCTGGAAAAGGTTTTCAAACACAGAGACCTGAAAGAGAAGCTGCTGGAAACCAAACTTGCGCAGGCAAACATGCTGTTGAAGGAGGCAGAGGAAAAGCACAAGCTGGAAAAAGAGCTTGTATGTTTTTGTTATGCATTTGAGCATTTTAATAAAACATTTGTAGTTATAATCCCCTCATGCTCATTTCGTATCATTTCAAAATCACGCAGCTACTGAAACAGGCAGCAGAATATAAACTGCAAGTGAAGGTCATGAAGGAGCAAGAGATCGATATGAAGTCCCAGGTACAGTATCAGGGCATGACGGGCAAAATTGGCTTGTTTTTCTACCTCCCTGGAGGAAAGTGTAATGTTTTGTTACATTCCTCCTCAGCTTGATATGTATTCCAAGAAGTTTGATGAGTTCCAGGGCACGGTATCAAAGAGTAACAGTGTCTACAGCAGCTTCAAACAGGACATGGACAAAGTAAGTTTAGTTTTACAGAATATTTGAAGTCTGCTTCATGATATTAGCTAAATTATTGAGTTTTTCTGCAAAAAACAAAAGATTAAAAAAAATGCGAATAAGAGGGAAAAAAATCCCATGAGCTTTTCAGTAACACTTCAAAAGCTGACAAACCTTATAATCCTACACTCACTCAGTTGCTGCTATTTTTAGAAGCTATCTGCAGCATAAAATGGTTTTTTTGTTGTTGTTGTGTAGATGGCCAAGAAAATGAAAAAGCTGGAGAAAGAGTGTCAGTCATGGAAGGCTCGCTTTGATGGCTGCAATAAGAGTCTTATTGACATGGTGGCAGATGTAAGAATTTTTTGTTTTCAGTCATTAATACCTTCATACATAGAATACCAGAAGAAAAATTTGTTTACCAGATGATTTTTTATCCAGTATGTTAATTTATTTTATGTTTTTTTAACAGAAAGCAATCAAGGAGAAAGAGCTTGAGCTTCTCACCATCAAAAACCAGAAGCTTGAGAATCTGTGCAGGGCTTTGCAAGAAGAAAGGAAGAGTCTACATGCAAAGGTGCATGGCGCTGGCAGGCAACCAGAGGACAACTCTGCTGAGCCACCAGAGAAGGAGAGCTCTGAGAAGACCCCTGAAGACCAAGAAGAGGATCGCTCCATCCAGAAAACTGCAGCCCCTGCCCCTTTTGGGACACTGACGCTCACATCTCCACTCACCGAGGAACTGGCTAAACTGAAGGCTGAACAAGCCCTTCTGAAAGAGGTCGCCAGTTCTTTCACAATCTCTCATATTGCACCTACAGAAACCGGTGCAAGCCAAACACATGGACCCTCTGAGGACCCAGAGGAGAACCACACAGAGCAGAGTGACCACCAGGAAGTCCAAGATGATGGATACCAAAAACATAGAGATTTGGAAATGGAGTCAGTTGATTAATGCTGAAACCACTGTGAAAAGAAACCATGTTTGTGTGAGATTCCTCGCAATAAAAATAAAAATGCTGCCTCTGTGTTCAGTGTCTGATCCTGATATCTAGACATTTAAAGGTAGGTTCATTTTAGTACCCCAAACTCCAGTTATAGCTAAACAGTTTTATGCACTTGTTTAACAAACAGGAACTTTTCCTGCTACCCCTTTTTTTTTTTTACAGTGACAATTTTGTGAGACTAAGTTCCACAGCTTATGGCCATGAAATTCTCCTGGCTGATTAACATTATAAAACTTGACAGCAGAATTAGAAAATACCTCACATAATAATAATTTCAATTTTACATAGCTAAGCTGGCCAGTGCATTTCTTCTCTTTAAGAATTTACCAGATTGTTGATTAAAGTTGTTCTCTCTCTCTCTGAAAGGTTTATTTGGGTTTTCAGCTAACGATGCCTTAAAGTCTGCACGCTCAGTCACATCTTGATTGCTTGATTTAAAATCCACTGTGGCGATGTACACAAATTACAAAAATTTTGCCCTTGTGCAAATACTTATGGGCCTAACTGTATATCCAGCTATTAAATTCTCTCATATCATTAACATACATTGTAATTTCATGAGAAATATGAGTCATCATTCATAAAAATCCTAATGTGATACTGTGGCAAAATCAGTCACCAGTTGTGGCATAACTAAAGGAGAAAATGAGTTGGATGTCAGACTATGTGAATTTTCTCTGCTCTCTGCTTCCTATCACCTTTTTATCGGTAGGGTTTCAGTTTTGAGCAAATGCTTTTTGTTATAAATCATTTAGAACCTGTAAACAAACTTGTGTCAAATCAGTGAAATGTCCCTTTAAATGGAGTTTCAGCATAATATCTTGTGGTTCTAAACTTGGCCAGACTGGACTTTGAAAGAAAGCAGAGGCAGATATCGCTGCGGTTCCTGATAAGAAGTTGCAGATCTCACAAAACTGAAACAGATCCACGTTCAAACAGAAAATGGCTGAACCAAGTGAACCAACGGCAGTTTCTTGTGCAAAAGCTCTCTCATCTTTTGTTGACAAAGGGAAAACTCTGCTGGACCTCGCTGAGAAGGAGAGCAGGGACGGTAGGTCGCAGTTTGCAAGTCCACACAAGTGTACATAAAAATAGGCCTGCGGGGAGCAGTTGTCAGGCGATTTGTGGTCGTAGCACGAGCGGGTGCTGCAGGAAGCCTGTCAATCATTAGACATAAAGAATCAGCTGAAACCGACTGTTACCTGCTAACTTCATGTACTTTGTGTTACACAGGTTCATGCCAGGAATTCATCAGGCAGAAAATTCGTATAGAGCGAAAAGAATCACTGCTAGGTCTGATAGAAGTTGGTGCAGCTCTCTATAACAGGTTTAAAGACACACTTTCAGTTTAACTAAACAGCCTCTACTGTTAAAACCTATTTATTTACTGCTACTCTTAAAATATGCACTGAAAAATGATATAATTCAGGTTCTTTTTTTCCCTGTTTCACAGCCTCTCTGTCAAAAGGAAAAAGGATGCAGAAGATCTATGGAGAAAAAATAAAAAGTAAGAGCAAGAAGTTGTTTTTAGATGTGTTGAGATATATACCTATTATCATATAGGTTAGATGATTACACGACAAAGGCCAAATCAAATTAGCCTTCTTGTGCATCCACCCACTGAGTCACAAAGCACAGGACAGTAAGTCACAGCCTCAATAAACTGACATCACCCCTGAAACCTATGCTGCTTGATGTTCCCAGCTGTGCTGCTTTGAGAGATGCTCTTCAGGACTTTAAAGAGCTACAAGTGAGTTCTTATAATTCAAAATTTAAAACATTTTTAAAAAAGCATTCTCGTCACGGTCAATTTACAGAGTGCAGCCAATGTAACACAGGTGCAGTGGGATGCCTTTCTACAGCGTTTGGATGATGAGTTACAACTGAGTCTGAAAATATGCAATGTCGATCATCAATCAAAATGTATTTCACCAGATACGTCGCTCATTGATGCCAGAACTGGAGAGTGGGTTTGATTAAAGTCCTTAATGCCCCTATACATATTAAAAAAGCATAACTCATATCTGTCAGTGTTTGTGTGTTGCTGGTGCTGTCTGCTGTGTGCTTTTATATTTCACTGAGGGTTTGTGTTTGACAGAAAAGTAACATTGGAGAAATATCTTGGGAGAGGCAAGAAGATAATGCTGGTGTTAATCCGTCAGTTCTCCTGTCTGCTCTGCCGTCTACATGTAAAAGATCTGCAGAAGAATCAAGTAAATATTACACATTATGTTACATTCATCCAAGCAAAGTCACACCTCACTTATTTATATTTTCCTTCCAAGGAGTAACTTGTATTTTTTAAAAGTAGTTTTGACAGCAGTTCTCCAGGCTTTCTGAAGGACTTCCAAAGTTTGTCTTTGGACATTGGCTACTTTTTTAAATTCATTTTCAGTCCTTGTACCTGACCATTTTCAGAGGAATGTTTTTTGGTTTTTTTAAGCCACTCAACTCTGACCTTTGAATCATTCAAGCATACAAAAACAACCTAGCTCAAAGCATGAACCAGCACTGTGTCTGCACATAACAATTTAGCAAAAAACCAATTTTAAATAGTATCTTTAGACACATTTTTATTAGCAGCCTGTTACAACAACATAATTTGTTTCCATTTGTTTAGTTGAATCTATGTAAAATACCAATGTTAACAGTTTGACAGGCATAAAATAATATTTTGGACCAACAAGGTGATTCCCAAAGAGCTATTAGCTGAAAACTTTGTTTTTCTTGGCATGGTGTGCAGCGTGTCCTTAAAAAAATTGAGGAAACTGGACAAATGGAGGACAAAACAAGTATCTGGCCTAAAAACCCATCTGCAACTGATTACCAGTATCTGAAAGTATGAAATAGGAAAGAAATTGAAAAAAAAAATCTGCGAAGACCTGACACAGGACCTGAGTGATGCATCTAGTTTACTGAAGCCTCATCAGAAATGGTCTAAGTGGAAGGGTAGCTGTCAAGAAGCCATTCTTAAGGAAGAGAAACAGGGAGAAAAAGATGAGGTATGCCAGATTACACAAGAAATGGACTAAAAATCAGTGGCAACAGGTCTTATAAAGTGAGGAACCCAGATTTGAAAATTATGATTCAAATGGTCACAGAGGATTTCAGGAAAGAGGTACAACAGTGAATGTAGACATCCATCTGTAAAACTGTGGAGGCTCTGTCATTTGTTTTAGGCTGCATTTCAGCTGGTGTGGTGTTGAAAAGCATTTCCAAATTGCTGGAATTATCAATGCAGAAAAGTACCATGAGAATTTGGTCCTCCCTGCAACACCAGCTGGAGAGAAGCTTATTGGCAACGGCTTCATTTTTCACCATGAAAGCATACCTTCCAGTTCCAGTGTATAAAATCTACATAGTTATACGTTTACTTACGATGTTGCTTTGCAGAGTTCTCTGGATGGACACTCAATACAAGTGGTGGTCGTTTCATTTGGCTGCCAGGAGGGAGCCTCACACTGGCTACAGCAAACAGGCTGCCAATACGACATGCTGCTGGATCCTGAAAGAAAGGTCAGGGGCCAACATCAGGCAGCACAACTACATAATACATCAGACTTTGATTAATAAATAAATGAACTCATTGTTGGGTATCGCAGATATACCGTGCATTTGGCCTGGGAGCATCTCTGAAGAAAGTGTTAAACTTCAGTAACATGCTGATCTACTCTGAATATGTAGCAAATGATATGGAGTTTCCACGAGAGCTTCCATGGATTCAAGACGACATGTTTCAGGTTAAAACTAAAGACATCAGAATGCAATGTGGGCATTTTGTGCAAGGCATCTATTTATCTAGCTACGAATTTTAATCAGTGATACAGAAATTCACCAAATTTCTACCATAAAGAAAGAATTTTAAGATTTATGAATAAGTCCTTGTTACTGTCCTCTCCCCTTCTGATTTGTTTCAGCTGGGAGGCAACTTTGTTTTGGATGAGCATGGGAAGGTGCTGTTCTCTCACCACTGCCAGAGTCCAATAGACCGACCTGCGGTGGAGGACATTTTATCTGCACAGTGAATATTAAAATCCTTCATGCACAGCATAACTTAATTAAAGGAAAAGTGAAACAGATGATGTCAGCTGATTAATTCTTTGTACCAACTTAAGATAAAAGTGTCTATTAAGCATCTTTGAAAGGATGATGTTGTGAGAAGTGCTATAAAGGTGTTACTTTTGTATACAGTGCTGTGAAAAAGTTTTTACCTCTTCCCAATTTATTATTTTTTTTATTGCATATCTCACAGTTAAGTGTTTCAGATCATCAAACAAATTTTCTGGTTCAGTATGTGGTGGACAGAACTTGAAGAACCACCAAAACACATTCTTATGGAAGTTTGTTTCTGCCACTGGAAAAAAAAAAAAGTTTTTTTTTTTTTTTTTTTGCCGGGCACAGTGAAGTTGAGCTATTATCTCAAAATTTCAAATTACTGAGTCACACTTCTGATTAAATCTGAATTTTTAGATAGAAACACAATTTTTTTGAGATAATAACCCAAAATTTTGATTTAGAAATTGTAAAAATAAAGCTGTAATAGCTGTAACAGGCTTACATACAATCCAGTAAAAACGTACCCGGTAAAGCCTCTTTTCTGAGGTTGCAGCTGTAGGGTAAGGCCACCATATTAAATTTACAGCTGTAGAAAAAAAAAATGTTGTGTAATGTTTAAAATAGTTTTCAGGTTTATTTGCAACTTAAAAACTATACAGAAGAGCTGAGTCTGAGTATTTCAGGAGTGAAAACGGACTGGAGTTCAACAATTTAAAAATAAAATGATAAAACAGGATGTGCATTACATACTGATTAGTGATGACTCTGCATCATTGACACAAAATCACTGCACGGACTCAGTTTTCCACTTCACTGAAAAATCTTGAGTTCTTCATGGAAATCATAATTAGTATGTCAAGTGGACTCAAGAGGAGAGATGGCTTGTTGTTAGCACAGCCATTTCTGATGGTGTGGAACTGCATTAGTACCATGAATAATTTGCTCATCTGTGAAGATGCCATAAATGGTAAATGACACATAGCCTTTTTCAGTTACTATCTTATTCTTTCAGCAAGACAATACCAAACCATACTGTGCACTTATTAAAAAAGGATAGCGCTCTGTGTCCTGTATCAGTAATAACTTACTGTGTATTGCTTGGTGAGTGATTGGTAAGTATTACGTATAGTATGAATATAAAAGAAACAAAATAAAATGAAATAATATGAAAATTATTCAATGAGAAAAAGTGCAGGGTCATGATTCATGATGATGATGATGATCACACGATGACAGTACTGAATGTTACTGATTGAAAACCTATTGTATCCATTTCTACTTTTCTGACAAATAAAAACACAGAAACCTGAAAGACAGCAGTATTTTTGTTTCCAAAATTTTTTGTTTGGTTAATGTTCTACATTTGATAAGTCAGTATATCTCAGGTAAACTGGAACCATACAAACTGCTGCTCCTGGTATCTGACTAATAAGGGTCACATCCAAAAGCATTTCAATCAGTGATTCGCAAATTATGCAAGAATTGTTCTTGACTCATTTGCAGGTAAAATGGCAACTGCTGCAAAATTAATCTCACCAGCAGCAGTTACAATCTACTCTGGCACAGCATAATTTTGAGCTAAATTCTAAAAACTGCTGATGTGAAAGAAGTGCAATGCTCACCATGCTCAACCATATTAATATAGAAAAGTTAGTTTGGTTATATTTGCTGCTCAGCTCTAAATTTAAAGTACAGCACAGGTTGAAGTAGGTATTCAGACACAACCAAAGCTGTGGACAAGGTAGGATTCATCCTCAGGAGATTATGAATGCTTATACAAGCGTTTACTCCTCCCTGTCAGATAACACATGAGACTTATAAACTCAGATCATCTGAAAAGACTCTAAAAAACAAGCGCAGGTCAAAAATTTCTCTTACTGCTTAAAACAATAATGAAGGCTAAAGGTGCAAAATCTGCCTCTGCAGACCATAAATCACAGGCACAGCAAGTCTCATAATGCTGCACATATAATGACAACAATAAACAAAAGGGGACTTTGATCTCCCCGCCCCGCCCAGCTCATCTTTTTAAAAAGGCAGCTCTTCTTAGACATCCTCAGAGTGGAACTGCTTGAAGAGAGATCCAGCATTTTATGAAACTTCAGATAACCACCAAAGATGGCAGACATAGACAAACTCATCGTGCATGTAGGAAACTTTGGGCCTTTCCAGAGGAAGATTGCCACACTCGGTTCATTTCCATTGCTAGTTTTTGCTTTTGTACTTGTTGGAGTTGGTTTTTAGGGCACACTCTGGATCACTGGTGTTGGAGTCCTGTATCTGAGGGCCTCATAGAGGAATGTGGCTGGAGTGAGGTCAAGGTGCGGGACGTGACCATTCTCCGCTCTGAACAGTCTGGATCTTTCAGCCGCTGTGAGAGATTTGTAGTGGAATGGAGCAAAAGCCAAAGCAAATGTGATGAATTTGACTGGCAGTGGATTTCTAATGCAACCCAGCCGGTAGCATGTGAAAGCAGATGGGTGTTTGATAAAAACCACAGCACTATTGTTTCAGAGGCATTTTTTCTCCTGTTCCCAACAGGGTTTTTAATCTGAAGTATGAGGCAGGTCATTTATCGGTAAATTCACTTTACAGTTTTTTTAATTGATCACTTGAGTTGCTTTTGCATTAGACTAACTCATGTTTTGACTGCTTGAGAGGAAACTCACTCTATCACATGTAATATTCATGTGATTTTGTGTTACTGTGAAACATGAACCAAGCTGTCCTGAAGCTAAAGACAACACAAGCAAGACATGTTACAGTGAGGGTTTTCTAGGAAATCCTTTTTCCACAGTGACTGCTTTTTAGCAGTGTCAAAATAAAGTTCTGCTGAGAACAGAAAGGCTTTGCTTGGTCTAAAATTTCTAACACTGCCCCCTTTTTATTGTTATCAAACATTTTAGTTTTTGGGGTTTTACCTAGTTATTTATTGCTGTGGTAATTATGAAATCCCAAAGAAAAGCAGTGTTAATCTTTGTCATTCTTGAAATTTCTTCTCAACTACTTTTCATTGGTTTGTGAAAAATCCTGGCTTGCTGACCTGAATCAGGTTTCCCTAGCATGTGGATTTTTCATTGGAGCTTTTGTGGGTGACAGAATTTTTATGCACCAATCACAACAAATGTTTTTTTCACCAACAAAACAATTTGACCACATATTAATATACTGCTGCATTTTGCCAAAATTTCACTGCAGCAACTCAAAATGCTACTCAGTAGTTTGTATGGCTCCCATGTGCCTGTGGGCATGCCTGGAAAGATTGGGACATGCTCCTAATGAGACAACAAATGGTGTCCTGGGGGATGTCTTTCCAGATTTGGACCAGGGCATCACTCAGCTCCTGGAAAGTCTGAGTACAACCTGGCGTCATCTGATGGACCAAAACATAATGTCCCAAAGGAGTTCTATTGAATTTAGGTGAATGTTGGGGGCCAATTAGTGGTATCAATTACTTCATCCTCCAGAAACTGCATACTGTCGCCAAATGAGGCTGGGTATTATCACACACCAAGAGGAACCCAGGGCCAACTGCACCAGTGTAGGGTCCAAGGATTTCATCCCGACACCTGGCAGTCAGGGTGCTGTTGCCTAGCCTGTAAAGGTGTGTGTTTCTCCATGGTGTGTGTTTCTCCATGGATATATCTCCCCATTCATTTACAAACCAGTCACACGGAACATTGTTTTAGGCAGCATAATGTTCTCCATGGCTTTTCCAGACCCTTTCACGTCTCTCACATGTGCTCAGGTATTCTATGGTAAATGCCAATCAGCCTCCATGGTACCAGGAAGTGAGCATAGGGCACACTAGAGGATGTTGGGCCTTCGGGCCACCCTCATCAGGTCTGTTTCTGATTATTTAGTCAGAGACATTCACGCTAGTGGCCTTTTGGAGGTCATTTTGTAGGGCTCTGGCAGTGCTCATACTGTTCCTCATTGCACAAAGGAGCAGATACGGCCCTGCCCAGCTCTCCTAGAGTAACTGCCTGTCTCCTGGTATCTCCTCCATGCTTTTGGAACTGTAATGGGAGACACAGCAAACCTTGTGGCAATGGTACGTGTTGATGTGCCATCCTGGAGGAGCTGGAATACCCGTGCAACATCTGTAGGGTTCAGACATCACCTCATGCTACCAGTACAGACAATGATCCTAGCCAAATGCAAAACTACTGAAAAAAATAGTCAGAAAAGATGAGGAGGGAAAAATGTCAGGGTGCTCTATCTGTAAAACAATTTCTGTTTTGTCTCATTGTTGCCCCACTAGTGCACCTGTTGTTAAGGTTAAGGGTGTTTTTTTTTCCATGAAAAACCACAGTCCCACGCTTCTGTTTATGAACTTTAATTAATCACATTCTGACCTTAAAAATGTATCACCATGCTTACTGTAATATTGCAATTTATTTTTTAAAGTGAAATATTTCCAGTCTTGTGTTTTCCTCTTCAGACACTTGGAACAGTACAGTTTAACATACTAGAATTTGATTCCCCTTGTACTTAGCACTATTTGGTCACCTGTGCCATCTATCTTCAACATTTAATATGAAATAATGACAAAATGCAACATCACAAATGGATGTCACTTTAAAATATACTGCTACAGTATTTCCAAAGATAACAGTCTGTTTTGCTTTTCTGCAAATTGTGATTTGCAGCGCATCGTGCTGCACATCTTACTGTTCAAGATGTGCAGGATTCTGGAGATTTAACAAGGAAGGACCCTGTTCCATTTACTGAAACCAAAAGCAGACTCTTGGAGTCTGAGATTTAATAAATATGTGAAAATAACTCAGCTCTATAATGTATTTTTCAGCATCATGTACCACAGGTTCCATTTGTGAATGATGCAGTAAATGATGGTCAAGTCAGGGTTGATGTTTTCACATCGGAGTGTGCTTGCTCCTCTCTATTGGCCCATTACAGATGATGCACCATAAGCTGCAAAGCCAACAAATTGTGCATGTAACATTTATTCAGAGATTTCAATTTTAATTTTATTTATATAGAGCCAAATCAAAACAACAGTCAACTCAAATCATTTAATCTTTTTAAAGACCCTACAATTATACATTATACACAGAGATACCCATCATAGCAAGAGTTTAAGTGCAGAATATCACAGACAGCATACCCGGCGCATAACTACAGTTCAGCAAGTTAAAATAAGAAGCTGCAGATCTCACCTTTGTAGGGAATTCAAATGTAGATGATCAGGAATGCATTTGACACTCAATATAAATAATTATAGTATTTTCTTTTTTTGTGAGGCTCCTGTAAAATCTGAAGCTCTAAATCCTTCTAATTTCTCTTTATTTAGTTAGTGCTTAGTGGTTTAAGGAAAATTTAAAATGGAATGCCTTGTAGTCCCCTTTGTATCTGTTGGTAGGTACAGCTGACAGTGTTGAAAGATAATTGCAATCATTTCAGAAGGATTACATTAAATGTAAGTTCTTAGTGGGTAAAATGCTTCTGGTTGAACTATATTTTAATTCTTCTGTCATCTCTGCAGTTTTCATCTGGTTGAAAAAGTTGATTGCAATCATTGGGAGGCTTGCTGCGGCCATTGGATTTGAGACTGTGAACTTTGCAAACAGAGAGATGTATCCAACAACTCTGAGGTGTAATTTGGTCTTTTTATTATGCTGTGAAAAGTGATAATCAAGTTCAGCTAACTGTGCATCTCAGATTAGAAGATTGTGGTTTCTTCATACCATGTGAGTATGGTGTTTATATAGGTTTTTACATGGTCACATGGTACAGAATTTTCAACTGCATAAAATAATTCCTGTTACCTATTTAGGTATCTAAAACAATAGAGAAAGTCAAAATCTACAATATTTAACATATCTTTTGCTATCTGAAAACAAAAAGTATGTTGTCTTTGTTTCAGGTGTGATGTCAATGCTGTATAGTGCACTGGTGGCACTGTTGCCTGAGATGTGTTGTCACCCTGCCAGAGACCACAGACGATGTGGAGAATCTGGGAGGATAAATGAATTCTACTGAAAATATATTGTGACATCTTATGTTTATCATTATTTATCTTAGTCAACAGTAGGCAATATTTCAAGCAACAAACCAGTGCTAGCTATCAAGAAGAGACAACAAATATTGATATTGCTTCCCAGAAATGTTTAAGGATAATAAAAATACATTATAAGATAAAGTTACATGCATGAAGTAGAAAAGTGCTGACAAAATCACTGGATGAGGAAGGAAGACAGCAGGAACTGATCAAGTAAAATAATCTGTGTTTGATGTCTGAGAGACAAGAGTGTGCTTGAAAACCCAGTTTTCCAATTAGGCATTGCAGCGGCAGATTCATGCTTCAAGTCCTTCATTTCTGTTTGTGGGTGTTTTCTGACAGGAAGAGGGAGAAATTGAAGGATGAGGAGGGAAACAGCTTGATGAAAGTCTGAAGCTTCACAGGGCAAAAAAATTTGTGGCTTTTTTTCTGGAGATGTCGTGTGTTTACAACACATTCCAAGTCTGTGCATTAGATTGACAGCCAGTGAAAAGTTGCGGAAAAGCAGCAGTGGCTGTGCAGACCTGTGTTACATTAATATGAAGTGTTAACTTGAAATATAGACACGATAAGGTGATGAAACACATGGGGTGTAATGAAATGCAAAAAAGGATTAGCATATTCGTACCCTCGCACCTCTATGTCACCTTGAGCTTGTCACCTTGTTGAAACTCTTCGCGTTACAAATGCACAGAACAGTGAGACAAATCTGGAAAAGCAAATCTTTTCCAGATTTGTCATTTAGTCTCTAAAATATGCATTTTTTACCACCAAGTGGGGATTTTTTAAAACACTTGAGATTTTGCCGCTCAAAACACAAGTTTGGTGCTATAACAAATATTTCTTGTGAAAGAAACCTGCTATAGACTATTCCTCACTCACACATCAATGAACCCTGCCATGGTACAGGTTGAGATGATCTTATGTTTATACTGTATGTCAATGAGCACTGCACTTTATTCCTACATATACAGTCCTGCTGCATCATATCCACCATGTCCTGTCTGAGTAATGCCACTTTTGTTCATTTTATTGGTTGTGTTAAATAAACACCTGGTATATCAATGACAGTCTGTCCATTCATTTTCATCCACTCATCTGGAGCCAGGTCATGGGGGCAGCAGCCTAAGCAACAAAGCCCAAACCTCCAGCTTCCAGCCATCTCCTCCAGCTCATCTGGGAGGACACCAAGGCATTCCCAGGCCAGCCAAGAGATCTCTCCAGAATGTCCTAGGTCTGCCCTGGGGCCTCCTCCCGGTAGGACATACCCGGAGCACTTCACCCCAGAGGTGCGTGGGAGGCATCCAGTGCAGGTGCCCAAACCACCTCAACTGGCTCCTTTTGATGTGGAGGAGCAGCGGCTCTACTCTGAGCCCCTCCCAAATGACTGTACTCCTCACCTTATCTCTAAGGGAGGTGGTAGCCACCCTTCAGAAGAAGCTCATTTCTGCCACTTGTATCCATGATCCTGTTCTTTCAGTTACAACCCAAAGCTCATGACCATAGGAGAGAGTAGGGATGTAGATTGACTGGTAAATTGACAGCTTTGCTTTCATGCTCAGCTCCCTCTTCACCACGATGGACTGGTGCAGCATCCACATCACTGGAGATGCAGCCCCAATCCGTCTGTCAATCTCCCTCTCCCTTCTCCCTTCACTTGTGAACAAGACCCTGAGATACTTAAACTCCTCCACCTGGGGCAGCAACTCATCCCTGAGCTGGAGCGGGTACTCCACCCTTTTCCAGCTGAGGACCATGGCCTCAGATTTAGAGGTGCTAATTTTCATGCCAGCCACTTCACACTCGGCTGTGAACCATTCCACTGCGAGATTTCTCCCTTCACCTCTGGTGACCACCATGGTTTGGGAATTACCACCACGACAGGCACAAACCATCTTGGAGCCACAGCTCTGAGCAGCAGCCTCAACAATGGAATTGTGGACCATGGTCCATTCAGACCCAGTGTCCTCAGCCTCCTTCGGAATGCTGTTGCTCTGCCAGGTGTTCCCAGGGCACCCTCACTATATGTTTAGACACCACTACCAGGTAGTGGGTTATCAACCGGCGACCTAGGGTGTCCTGGTGTCTCGTGGACTTATGGACATCCTTATATTCAAACATGGTGTTCATTATGGACAAACTGTGGTTTGCACAGAAGTCCAATAACAAAGCACCCCTTGGGTTCAGATCAGCCAGGCCGTTCCTCCCAATCATGCCCCTCCAGGTCTCACTGTCATTGCCCACGTGAGCGTTGAAGTCTCTCAGGAGGACAATGGAGTCAGCCTTCTTGGAGTCAGCCTTCTTGGAGTCGCTGGGTACTGAACTTTCATTTGGTGCATAAGCACAAATAACAGTCAGGATCTGTTCCCCGGCCTGAAGGCGCAGGGAAGCAACCTTCTCGTCCACCAGTGAAAGCTCCAATGTACAGGCAGTAAGCTGAGGGGATACAAGAATACCCACCCCACTTTGCCGCCTCTCACCGAGAGCAACGCCAGACTGGAACAGAGTGCAGTCCTTCTCCAGGAGACTGGTTCCAGAGCTCAGGCCATGTGTTGAGGTGAGCCTGACTATATGAAGCTGGTATCTCTCAACCTTACGCACTAGCTCAGGCTCCTTCCCCACCAGAGAGGTGACATTCCACGTCCCGATAGCCAGCATCAATAGCTGGGGAAGAGTCCACCAGGGCCTCTGCCCTTGGCTGCTGCCCAGCACACATTGCACCCGACCCCTACAACACCTCCTGCGGGTGGTGGGCCTACATGGCTCCTTTTATGGAGCTCCTAGTCTGAGGAAGGGCAATCTACTGTATGGCCCAAAACATCACTCTCGTGTAAGGTTTGTCCCTAATAAATATTATTCAGGAGCTTTGCTAGTGTGTTGACCCTTTCTTCTTCTTCATCGTCCCCTTTTGGCCCAGCAGCCAGCCTTTACTTTTTTCGGATTGTGCGTGTTCTTCCAGTTTTCTTCTTCATCCTTTTCTGGATGCACCCGGTGGGCCACCATGGGCTAATGCCCAGCCACCAGATGCTCTCCCTTGAGCTCTCTCCCTAGGCCTGGCTCCAGGATGGGGCCCTGGTAACCCTATTCCGTGCAGGGTAAACTGTTCCCTTGATGCATTTTTCATGGGGGTCATTGAAATTGCTCTATGTCTGGACCCTCACAGGACCAATTTGCCATGGGAGACCCTATCTGGACAACACTGGACACACAAACTCCTCCACCACGATAAGGTGGCGATTCACGGCTATCCCAGAGGCAGGGTACACCCTGTGCAGCCTGTCACAGGGCTAACACAGAGAGACAGACAACCATTTACACTCACTCACATTCACACCTATGGGCAATTTAGCATGACCAATTAACCTAACCCCCAGTCTCTGGACTGTGGGAGGAAACCAGAGTACCCAGAGGAAACCCACACAGACACGGGGAGAACATGCAAACTCCACACAGAGAGGCATTGGATAGACTGGATAGTTTCTTGTTTTCGGTCCATTCTCTGTAAACCCTAGTGACTGTTGTGTGGGAAAATTCCAGTAGATCAGCAAATCTGGAATACCCAGACCTGCCCATCAAGCACCAACCATGTCACATTCATTCTGATGCTCAGTCTGAACTTTAGCAAGTCACCTTGTCTACAGGGCTAAATGCATTAACTTGCTTCCATAGATTAGATATCGGAACAGTTTTACCTAACACAGTGGCCATTTAGTTTATAAAATATAATCTTATATATAAAATATTGTATAGCCTTGCCAGAGTTGTACACGCTAAAAGATTTAGAATAGAATTCAGTTATAAATTGTTATTCTCATGGATTGGAGCGTCTATCTTTTAATCAAAAAGACACCAATGGCACCAATGGCAGAAACTATAATGTTTTTTTTCTGGTGAAAGAAATCTGCACATTCCATCATCCAGACAACAATACCCTTGATTGTTCAGTTTTTTTAAATGCTATACTGTATATATTATTGAGGATGGTTTTGTTAGGGCTTTTGTTCCATTGAAGGTTTACCCAGAAAGCTTTGGAGCAGCCAACAAAAGCTGCCCCACATACATAGTGTTGACTGAATGGGAAGACATGTAACCATAAATTGTGCTGAAAATCAATGGCATGCACGAGAAGTGGGATTCCCTCAAGCATAAACAATGCTGCAAAAAGGAGGATGAAAATCTTCCTCACTGTGAAAAAAAAGTTTTTCTCATTAAAGATAATTATAGTTGAAAATTACGAAAAGAGAAGATTATAGATTAAATCTGTGTTGGACTATAAACATGGGAATTAGTTGCCTGTGTCAGATGTGTGATTAGGAAACTGTGTCTCTCACATAACAAAGATCCACTGACCTGTTAAATGAGGGCAGAGGGGTGTGGGGGCTTGAAGAGGGGATGAGTATGTGGGTACTAAGTAGGCAACTATGTTTAAGAACTCACTGTAGAGGAGAGTGTAAATGGGGAATGGATTTATTGAAGACTAGAGTCCCAACAGAGTAAATACTAATAAGAACATTTGTGCCACAGGATATTTCCCTCTGTCTTTTTCTGTAGGAAGGAGCTTTGCTGTTAGTTAGAAAGCAACCTTGAGGTGGGTTGTTAAAAATGCCTGAAGTGGAGGAACGAGACAAATTAGCCAAAGTCATCAGACAGTGGAACAATAACAGACTGGACCTGTTTGAAATTAGCCAACCTGATGAGGTGAGTTGTCTGCAGACATAAAAATGCATCACACAAAAAGGTTTCTATATTTTCTGTCAGCGCCAGAATTTTAGGTGTATATGTAAATATAAATCTGCTTTCATACTTTTAATTATTAGTGTTATTAGTTATTATAAGACACAAAAATGTTACCTTAAAAGCTAAAATGACTGATCAACAATTCAGCTAGTTGTTCAACAGAAAATGATTCTGCAACCATTTAGATAATCAATGATTTAAGTTTTTTAAAAGAAAATTCTGGAGTTCTGGCCTCTTAAATTACTGGATTTACTGCTTATAATTGTCACATAGAAGAAACAACTGAGTACTTTGGACTTTTTATATAACAAGGTAAGGAAATGATCTATTATAAAATAACTAACATATTCACCGGTGATGGATAATGATTAGTTATACAGTCTTTGTGTGGTTTTAAGCTTTTGATGTAATGTTTTATACACACCCACCAACCACACTTTTCAAACCACTGAAAGGTGAAGCTATTTAGATATTATGTGGTTATTCGAGCTTTTACTGGGGTGGCCAGGCTGAGTTTATTACTTATATTGGAGGGGCACAGAAATTGGAAATAGAATTGCTGTTAAAGCTTTTTCACTTTTATCTGTTAATAAAGCTCCTAAGATAAATGCAAATGTATTGAGTAGTAGCGGTTCAGAAAAACTGCAATAACTGGATGCAACTCCAGTTCTGTGAGAATGTGTACAACCTCCCACCGAGCTTCACTGTGGTCGAGTTGGGTGGCAAGACCTTAATATGTGATGGCATGGCAACGATTGACCCTGTAAGGATTGACTCTGACAAGGGACAATATTTCATGGCAAGGAAACTGCTTTAAGGGTATGCAGCTGGTGGAAGTAGATGAAATATTATATTAATATAAATACTATGCCTAATACCAGTAAGTTAGAAGTCAACAGGGTGAATCACCTGTACCACTCTGATTTGACTTACACATCCTGTATACATACACAGGCTCAAATATACACATACACTCATTTAAGTCTTTTAATAAGTGGTGCTGTAGGGTCTACAATGTATTTTAACTTGACAAGGCCAAAGCTTATTAACTCCTCGTTAGTGATCATGATTGACTACAACTGGTAGTTTTTCTTTACCAGCATAAAAAGAATTTGTTTGGTAGCACTCACTGGATTGAACAATAGTCAGAGCAACTGGAAAGTCCAGAGAACTCAGTGAAAGTCTAAGGAAAATTGTAGATTTACACAAGTTGGGAAAGTCTCTTGGAACAATTTCTAAATAACGGCAGATTCCAAGATAATCAGTTCAAACGACTGCACATAAGGGTCTTTACCTTACAATATAAAGCATCTTGAGGCGACTGTTTGTTGTGATTTGGCACTATATAAATAAAATTGAACTGAATTGAAGTGGTACTGGCACATTATGCAAAGTCGATGGAATAAGGAAGAATTTCGGATTCAGTTGAAAACTTGGACACAACAGGGTGTTTGAGCAGAACAATGATTGCAAACACACATCAAAGCTGGTTTTGGAATGGATAAAGCTTGATGATAGCTGCCAAAACCATCTGGTTGAGGTGCAACTTGCTAACTATGCTGTATTATCATTCCGCCCTGGAAAAATAACAGTTAAAAAAAATGAATCATTAAAAGCCCCAAATTACCATGACATTCATTTCCTAATGTGAGTGTGTGTAAACTTCAGACCACAACTGTATATAGGACCCCAGAAACTGTAAATCTTGCTCTGCTCATTTAACATATATTTAGTTCTGGCTTAAGCCACTGCCACATTCTTGCCTATCCATTTCTCTCTGTGGGGTCAAAACTAGCTGATCATCATAAGGCCAAGGGATAAGCTGCAGGAAAGTCTCTCAGGGACATTTTGAAAGCTTTTCAAATTCCTATATATAAAACAGCTCTTTCTAAAGACAAGATTGGACCATTCATTCTCAAAGTCTATTCACCTCCGCAGTCTGGAGCACACAAAAGAGTAGAAAAAGCCTGGGTTTTTTTATGCAATGGAGAAAAAAAAGTAAATTGAATGAAAAGAAAACACAGGACAGAGTTAAAAGCTGTAATGGTAACTCAGTGATGAGAGGTTAGCATGCATATACCTAAGTTGCTGGTTCAAACTCCAGCTCCCTCTTGTTGACCACTACAATAATATGAAAGGCAAACACACCCAAAAATACTCTAAAAAAATGGCATGTTTTATGGCAGAACCTGGAATTTCATGGTGTGATGCGGTTCTACTTTGAGGATCCTGCTGGAGGCAACGTGGCCACAAAGTGTCTGCGTGTCTGCAGCCACTCTGTGACTCATGACATCATTGAAATGCTATCAGAGAAATTCAGGCCTGACATGAAAATGCTGACCACTAGTTATGCCCTGTATGAAATCCACACCAATAAAGGTAAGAACCTAACTCAAGTGAAGAAACTGCATATGTCTGGCTGCTTATTTGCTATCATAATGGGACGTGTGGGGTAATAAATTCTCATACAGTAAAATTGATCACGAGGGCGTGCGGATATGACATCTATCAATACAGAAATGTCAGTCACAGATTCAGTATTTTAAAACAATTCATATTACATAAAGGAGTAATCAAATACAGACACATACTGCCCAAGAGACACTCTGTAGTCAGTTATATGATTTAGTAACTACGCTCTCCTTGCTTTTTGTGTTTTGTGCATGGAAGAAGAACGCAAACTGGATCTGAATGAGAGACCTTTAGTTGTGCAATTAAATTGGCAATCAGACAACAGAGAAGGACGTTTTGTGCTCAAGAAAGACGAGGACAGTTTGGAGGTAACCCTCAAACCCATTATGCACAAGAACCAGAACCTGAATTATAACATAATGTACTATTTGACAACCGTGCTTCCTGCTTATGTGTTTAACAATAAAGGAAAAGTGCCAGGAGAAAGAGAAAGGAGGCTTGATACAAAACTTTAAGAGGACACTGTCAAGAAAAGGAAAGAAGAAAGAGAGGAGTAATAGTACAGATGACAAGGTTTCAGAGGATGAGGATGGGTAAAATGTTTCATTACTCACATTTTTTACTTTTTATTGGTCTCACATCATCAGAATGACATCCTCTCCTTTTTAATTATGATCCAGGCCCACTGAAAATTCGTTGAACAATGACAGCATTTCCTCGTCTAACCTTGAGGCACAAAAGTATTGCACAGAAAAGAAAAAAACACAGAGGCAGACTTTCATGGGTAAGTAATTTTAAGCAGTACAGACTAGATCATAATCGTGTGCTTTACACACACACAGCCTGGCATATTTAACTTCTAAATGCATACTTTATTTCATTTCTCTATGTATTTAAATCTGAATTTTCAGCTCAACCTGGATTACCGATTACCATTCAGTTCTCCGATAACTGTGAGTATGAAACAAAACACTTTTCTTTCAAGTGTTTCATGGTTTGATACAAGCCATTTCAAAGCTCACTGCATTTCTGTCTCATAATGTCCTCCTGCCCCCTGCTGGTTTCTTTTACCGTTTAGCTGCAGAACCCTTCCTGTCTGCAGTTATAAATTACACCAACAGCTCCACAGTTCACTTCAAGCTCTCACCTGCGTACATCCTCTATGCTGTGTGTCGGTTTGCTCTACAACGCCATTACAGTCGAGGCTCTCCACCCTCAGGCCGTGCACACCGTGTAACCTCAATCAGTAAGAAAATGGTGGCGATGACAGCAAAGGTCATCCAGGCAAGTCCATGAAAGATTCTGTGGCATTTTTCAAAGATTCGTTTCAATAAATGGCCTAGGTTAATTTATTATTTAAGATAAATTATGCTCACGATCACAATGAACTTTTCAGACACTAATATCTCCGAATCGTGTCTGCAGGTGTTCTTTAAGTTTGCATGATGCTCATATATTGGCTACATTTACCTTTCCAGAGCCAGCAGACCATTGCTGGGGCTCTTGCCTTCTGGATGGCCAACTCCTCAGAGCTGCTAAACTTCCTCAAGCAAGACCAAGACCTCAGCCCACTGACACAACAGAGCCAGCTGGATCTGTCCCACCTGGTGCACAAAGCCTACAGGTAGAGATGACACAGTCAGACCATAGTCTACTCCCATAGACCACAAGCACTCCAGCACTGTCTGACTTTAACATGCAATTTTCTTCCTACTTTGTTAATATGAGCTTAATATGAGCTAAAGATATTTTTATATATCCAGTGGTACAAACAAGAACTTTAAAGTGGACTTACTATGCTTGTCCTTGTAGCTGCTGTAACAATTGTGTAACAGGAAATAGAAGGATGTTTCTATTAAATATGCCCAAAGTTTCAAATATTGAGTTCAGTGTTTTTAATCCCTTGGTTTCTGACAGTTTTTTCCTGCTCTTGGCTCTGAATGATAGTGAGAGGGGATATAGCCCCTGCACACCTGCTGTTCAAACTTTCTGATTATGAAGGGCTGCAAATCAGAAGAAGAAGGCTTAAAGAGAGGGGGCAGGAAGTGAAAATGATTTGTTTCAGACAGAAAATGAATTATGAAGCGCCAAGGCACTGTATAAAATAAATAAGGATTATTTAAAACTGTTAATCATGCAAAGCTACTTCAGTAGAGTCCATGAATAATGATAAGAAGAAGAAAATAGCATAACAAGCCCTCTTTAACTATACAAAAGCCAAACTAGTTTTACAGACTTTTAAAGACATTTTTGCATGTCTCATGTTTATATACATCTACATGATGATACTCATGTAGCTTAACTATGATCTCATCTAATCTTATGCATAGTGTATCATATAAAAGTCTCTTTCCTTTTTGCTTATTATTCCCCAAAGCTGTCTGCTACAGTGTCTGCAGAATGAGTTAAGGAAGCATTTGCCAACTTTTCTGATTGATCCTGAGCAATATGGCTCACTGCCAGCTGGTATAGGTACAGGTTTGGTTCTTTATAAATTAAAAAAAAGCACATATATAATTGTTTTACTACTGCTCTTGGAGCTTTAATGGTGCAAAAAATTGTTTTTTCCCCCTGTCTTCCTGTTACAGAACTGGTGCTCAACACCTTGATGAACACCATGTCTCTGTTACGCCGCTGTCAGGTCAACCCTGCGCTCACCATCCAGCTCTTCTCCCAGCTCTTTCATTACATCAGCATCTGGCTTTTCAATCGGATCATGAGCCCAGAAGCCAGCACCCCAGGCCTACGCTCCCACTACTGGGGAGCTGCTCTCCGCCAGAGGCTCACAGCCATTGAAACCTGGGCAGAGCGACAGGGTCTGGAGCTGGCTGCTGACTGTCACCTGGGACACATCATCCAGGTATGTAACTTTCTGTTTGAATACTGCTAGAACAGTAGTATCTTTTACCACCAATATGCCAAAACTATCTACCTCAAAAACAGTTTAAAGCTGAATTAACTGTTGTTCTCTATATTAATCATATGAACAACTTTGTAAGACAAATGTTTAGTTTTCATTTACAGCATGTTTCATGTGGTTAAAATAGCATTGCTTGGCTGTTTCTAGGCAACCACCCTCCTGACCATGAACAAGTACTTAAAGCAGGATGCGAAGGACATCCAGACTACCTGTTTCAAGCTGAACTCACTGCAGCTG
Source organism: Pterophyllum scalare (assembly GCA_024447675.2). NCBI lineage: Eukaryota > Metazoa > Chordata > Actinopteri > Cichliformes > Cichlidae > Pterophyllum > Pterophyllum scalare. The sequence continues at coordinate 26,898 of JAMQGT020008972.1, read as the reverse complement.
CACATGTTGCTAGCTGGCTACCTCTATGCAGCCAATGAGCCACACATCCCCCCTGTGAGTACCTTCAGTCTGCTCTTCCAATCCACTCATTCTCACAAATCCTTGAAAGAAAAGGTGCAAATCTGAAGCTCAGTTAGTCAGATTTAGTGGAGCAAATTTTTATGTGGCAGATAAAATAGTACACTGACAGGGCTGAAGCAAGAGATTCAGTCACAGAAAAGGGATGCTGCTGTATGGAGCTGCATGAATAATTAATGATGAATAATATGATAATGAATAATATATAAGAAATAGTAAAGTGAGCTGTCATATTACCTTAATCCGAGGTTTGAGGACAACTGTTTACTCTGGCTATCCATCACATGCCATCATACTTGATCAGGTAGGTGCACAAAGACTAATACCTGCTTATTAATGCTTAGTAACATGCAACAAAGCTAGAGCACAGGACTTTAGTTTTTTGATGGATACCTGGATGAAGAATCCAAAAGGCACCAATAGTGCAAAGGCAGTTAGGTCCAGTTTAATGCCTTGAATTGACTGAGGTGACATCTTGCAGACAGATAGAGGCCCAGTCAGTGCCCACCTGTCACTCAGAGTTGCCACACCCCTAATAATGCATAACTTTCACCTTTATTCAAATTTGAGGGTGACTTATATATACATATATTAAAAAAACTGTTGTCATAAAGGGGGAACTGGCTGGAAATATTTTTTGTACCTGCGTGTAAACACACTTATAAATACTGAAATCTCTAGGGATCAACTCACTATTTGGAGCCAGCTTCAAGTGGACGTTTGAGGAACTGAATTTTTTGGTCCTTCAATATTGGCTTCATTTTTCAGCCATGGAGGTTTCAGCTTGTACAAACAAAATCCTCCAATAGGCCAACAGTTAAATCAAGGCTTCTCTAAAGCTGTTATTTCAAAAACTGTCCCTTGGTAACTTTGATTAGCTTAGAATTTACTGCAGGACCTTAATAATATTAGATGGTGTTAGTGGTTAGGGCACCGGACGAAGATGCCTCCTGGACACCTCATATGTGAGGTGTTTTGCACTGGGAAGAGGCCCAGTGTCAGACTCAAGACACTCTCACTTGGCTTGAGAAATGTCTTGGTGTGGGCACTATTGGGGGAAAGGAGGGCCTGGGCATCTCTGTTTAGATTATTGTCCCTGTGACCTGGATATGCAGCAGATAGACAAATAATTTTTTGTTCAGATTTCCAAGATTGTCAGAAAATACTTGAGATGTGAACATTAAAACCAAAGACAAATTCAGAGGCAACAATTAGGTTCCAAGCAGAATCTGAGCATTTGATTAATTAGCATTTCAAGTATTTTCTGAACTCATTGGAAACACACAACATATATGAATTGCTGAGGATTGCAGTTTTTTATGCTGATTGTTTTACTGTTATTATAAAATGCATTACAACATTGCATTATGTTGCATAAACTAATTGTATTTTAACTACAAATACTGAAAATACAGTATTTTAACTATATTAACTGTAAGTGCTCATTTTATTGCAACTTACAGTATTGCTGCTGCTCTTTTACTGCCTTTACAGATAGAACCAGCACCAGTTTCATTACCATAGGTACCTCAAGGTACCAGCACTTGATTCCAGTGCTTCCAGGGAGGTCAGAGGTCAGGGGTCCTCTTCTATATTTTGCTCAGAATCCAAGCAGATTGGATATCCGTTTCCTGAAGCCTTGCCACATACCAAGAGACAAATACCAATCTACTCTATACAGCACATCGACCTTTTCCTGAAATATTTCTGCTGTGCGATCCACTGTCTGTCCTCGTTGCAGGATCTGATCGATGCTGTAGTGACAGCTGCCGAGGCCTCAGCAGATAACCTGATTCGAAGTGAAGGACGGGACATCCAGCTGGAGGACAGCCTTGACCTCCACCTGCCCTTTCTGCTGCCAGAGGGAGGATACTCCTGTGACACTGTCAGAGGAGTCCCTCAAGGATTTAAAGAGTTTTTGGAGCCAATGTGCCAAAAAGGTATGGATTTTTTGAATTCACATTACAGGAACTAATTGTAAGCCAGATCTTTTGCTTTACAATATTATATCCTTCTCTCACAGGTCTCTGCTCTTTGACATCCCAGTCAAACGCCAAAGGAGACTGGACCATTTATTTCAGTGAATCTGCCCCGCCTGAAGAAAGCACATATTTGGTAAAGCCAAGCACACAGTCCCAGATGTGTTGAAATACGATGTAACTTTGAAATAAGGTTGTGTGTCTTAACAGGCAGCACACAGACAGCCAGAGATTATGACGATCACATTGAACAAACCATTGAAAAGTGGGATGGGAGTCAGCATTGTGGCTGCCAAGGTGACCGTTTTATTTCTGACTGTCTCTATTATTTCTTAGTTTTTACTAGCCCACCACTAAAAAGATATGGAAAGCATTCCAGTAAACGAACAAACGCCCTCTTATTTTGCTGCAGGGAGTTGGGCAGTGTACCCTCGGGATCTATATTAAATCTGTCGTCAAGGGAGGACCAGCTGAAATGGTAAGAGCAAGCACATTTTAGGATCATATTTGAAAAACAGCAGAATTTTCATGGAATTACACAAGGAAAGACTGAATTTAATTATACCTATCTACTTTGTCCAGAATGGCCAGTTAACTGCTGGAGACCAGTTGCTCAGTGTGGATGGTCAAAGCCTGGTTGGCCTCAGCCAAGAAAGGTAGCTACACCAGCCTGTGAAAGGTTTAGCTGCTTCTAGCTTTTCTTTTTAAAAGTATGGTAGCAAAACTACTGTCTAGATTCTAAATATGAATAATTTTAGTGATCCCTTTTAATATTAGAGAAATCTATCATCAGGTATTGGATGAGATTTGTACAGACATTAATAATCCCATCATGACAACATAACTTTGATGATCCCCTTACTTTTCATCTATGATCTCATCACAGTACTTCCTGTCAGCCTCTGTAGGCTACATGCTCTCACAGATGGTGAATGTAACAAATGCATACTTTAGTCATGTTTCAATACATACCTATTAACTTTAGTAATGTAAAATAATAATAATGAAATAAAAATTGCAGACAAGTGTATTAGTGTAGTCAAAAGACATGTGCAAAGATAAAGGGGATAAGAAGTAAAAATTCTCAATTTTAAGTAAATCTTATTTATGCTTACACAATTCGTGCAATTTTACATGTAATGGAGTATTTATAAATTTGCCTAGTAAGTACTTTCACTTGTAGTCATGGTAAAAAAAAAGTACACCTTTAATTCCAAGGTTTTTGGTATGTAAAAATAATTTGGTCCTTAAAATGAGATAAATACAACTTATTACATATTACACCATGTCATTGTTTATTTAAGAAAAAATTCAACCACAAAGCAGAAGCAGTGCGTGCAAAATTTACTGCACCCCATGATTCAGTAGCTTGTAAACCACTTTTAGTGGCAATAATTTAATCATATTCTGTATGATTTCATTAGTGTCTCAGATCAGTTTTGCCCACTCTTCTTTACAGCATTACTTCAGTTCAATGTGGGCATTCATTTATGCCCAGCTTTGTAAAAAGGTGCTGCCTCAGCATTTCAATCAGGATGAGGTCTGGACTTTGCATGAAGGGGGCCATACTGTTGTTGATTTGCTGCTGTGGTTGGTATCATTGTCCTGTTGCATGACCCAGTTTTGGTCAAGCTTCAGCTGTCAGACTGATGGCTTCTGAAGTCACTCTAGAATACTTTGGTATACAGAGTTCATGGTCAGCTCAGTGACTGCAAAGTGCTCAGGTCCTGTGGCTACTATACCAGCCCAAAATCACCAACCTTTCCACCACCGCACTGACAGGCTTTTAGAGTGAGATCATGTAGCTCTTGGGTTTTGTGCAGTTTCTCTGAGTGTTGGATGGTCTGACCTTGGGGTGAGTGTGTTGGGACATCCACTCCAGGGAAGATTGGCAACTGTCTTGAATGTTTTCCACTGAGCCAAGGTAACCTGTAGAATAATGGACTTCAAATTGTTTGGAAATGACCTCATAAAACTTCCCAGACTGATGGGCATCATTCACTGCTTCTCTCAGATCAGTGCTGCTGTCTTTCCTCACCTGAAACCTCCAGACCAGCAAACTGCCAAAACCTCTGTGTATATAGAGCTGCTCACAGATGCTAATGCTCACTTACTCACATGCATATAATTATCAGCACCCGGCTGTTACTTACTCTTTTATTTGCTGTAGAAGCAGTAAGGGTGGAATTAGTTTTAGAAGACTGCTTATGCATTTGTGTAAATTTATGTTAAATAAATAATGACATGGTGTAATATGTCATGTATTGTTATTCATCTGAGGTTGTATTTACTTAAATTTTAGATGTGCTAATGATCAGGTAATTTTTATTATTGAGTCATAAACCCATAGAACTGAAGAGGGTGTACTTTATTTTTAACATGACTATAAGTAAATTATAATTTTTTTCTTTGTGCATACTGGCATTAACATTAGTTCAAAGCAAATGGCAGCAACTGATTCTAGCATGGCTATAATCTTGTATGACATGCAATAAAAAGCAATGGGACAACATTACAGAGTTTATGTAATATTCACTGCTTTTTATCAAGTATTTGTCTTTACTTTTTTCAGAAAATGTAAGGTAACCACTAGAGACACACAGCAGGTTGAGAGTAGCATGCTTTTAATTTTAAAAACTGCAACATTAAAGCGTGTTTTATCCAAGTTTAAGCATTAAATAATGGCAATACAGTCTCTAAACTGTGACATTAATGAAAAATAACCTTATTAATCTTACACTGGTTTAGGGCTGCAGCAATCATGATGCAAACTGGCCCCATTGTGACCTTACAGGTTGCAAAGTTTGCAGCCAGCTGTCATGGCCTCGGAGCCCTGCTGAGTGAACCCAGCCCAGAGAAGACTGCAGGTAAGAACCAGTATACACAAGTCAAACAAAACAAAGTCAACAAGCTTTTTTTTTTTTTTTTTTTTAACTTTCTGCCCTATTTTACCTGGTGAAAAAACTTTTTCTAGTCTCACAAGGGGATAGAGACTATGCTAAGCCAAACAGTGAAGCGTTCATGCAGTACAGCATAGTGAACCACAGTCCCTCAGAGCAGCTCCATGCAGGCAGCAAAAGGAAGAAAGACCAGATAATGCAGAGAAACAGACAACTTTATCGCTCCAACCCCAACATGACTGGTGGGTGCACTTTTGTCACTTTTTGCTGCTGAGCACACACAGCATATATATCTCTTACTGTCACATATGCTTACTGTTTGAGGGCAAGTCATAATAATAGCTCTGGTAATTTTATTTTCTCCTTATTCCAGCAGACTTTTGCCTGGAGGATAGAGATAAACCTGTTGACCCTTCCACAGGAAACAACACTGCTTCTGTGTCCACTATTAACCTTTGCACTAATGTAAGATTATTAGATACTGTTTTCTTACAAATTTTCCATGTTTGAAATTATATTAATTTTTATGTATTTGTCACAATATTATACAGGCTCTGCCAGATAAATCTATTGCAGGAGAAAAAAAAATATTTGAGGATTCAGCTGAACATTTTTTCTTTCTTGTGTTCAGACATTTCAGTGGGAATACTTGACTCTACCGACCCCTAGATCCCAGGACAGGAATGTGTTTGAATCCAGTCGACCGCAGCAAACTTTCCATGCGTCTTTGAAACCTTTAGCTGGACAGAGCTCCAATAAGTCTCTAACCTTCATGGTATGTTTTGGTGTACCTCTTGCACTGAAATAAATTAAAAAAGGAAAATTATGATAGTACTCTTATATTATATCTCTCTATTCTTCTCCCCTCAGCGCCAGGCCCTCTCTCAGGAGAACTTGTGTATGGACAGTGGAGGCCCCCTGCTGGACAAAAGGCAGAGCAAGTGGACACAGAAGGATCAGGGTGCAAAGCAAACTGAGAACTACTGCACGTTCCTTCCCAATCCGTTCTTGTCTTTCTACTCATGACATCCTCTTTAATAACAGTTCTCCCACAAAACAACAACAGGGCAGTCGTGTAAGCTGTGCTGGTGTCTGGAGAACGCCCTTTTCACAACACACAACACCCACACCTTCAATCCAGCCGATACGCATCGACATGCCCATAACCAGAGTGGTGAGCCCACAGTCGAATCCTCCACTCACCACCTTCCAGCAGAGTTCTTCATCACTGGCAGTGAAAATGAACCAAACTCTTCAAGTCAGTGGACACAAACAGAGTCCTCAAAGCGAAGCTAGTAGTACTCATGCATGTCCAGTATCTCCAACTAAGAAGCTACCTCGGCCCCCACTTTCATCAAAAGACTTCAGCACACACAGAGATCAAGCAGCAAAACCTCAAGTGAGCATCACTCCAACAAAACACGTTTCCTTCCAAGAACCTCCCTCTCAGCAGAAAAAGAGCACAGGTACTCTGAAGCATAAAGTCCCCCAGGAGATGACTGACCCATGGAGGAGAGAGGCCCAGGAGAAGCTAGAGAAGCAGCAGAGGCTTGAGGCGGTGGAGCTCCTGCAGCAGGAGGTGCAGGAACTTCAGGCTAAAGCCAGGCGCACAGCAGAGGAGAACGACCGACTCCGAAAGCTCAACCTGGAATGGCAGTTTCAGAAGAGGCTGCAGGAAATTCAGCAGGGCGGAGATGACGAGGAAGAAGATGAAGATTTGGACGTGATGGCGATGATGCAGCAGCTGGAGAAAAGCATGTCACAGGCCAAGGTTAAAGAGAAAACACACCAAAGACTTTACTTTTTGAGCCTGTTTTGTTGTGCAAAGTGTGCACAGCTGTGAGGTAACACAGCTTTACGCAGATCATTCAATTTAAAGCTGAAACACAGTGATGCCCAAAGGGTTTCTTGGTATTAAGTGTATTAAAGGGTATCTAATTTGCTCATTTATTCTAGGGCTTCACTAGAGTAGCTTTGTAAGATTCACATGAAACACATTCACACACTGAGCCTTGGGTCAGCCCCTCAGTTCATCGACGATCTAAAACGAGCTGTTGTGCCTCCTCTCCTTGTAAGGCCACCATCCATTTAAGCCAAAATCTTTTCTTTCTGAAGTGTTGTATAAAAGTTTACTTTTTACAAAATACATTTGTGGTCATAAGTTTATATACACTCATCATGGGCATGAATGTCATGGTAATTTGGGGCTTTTAATGATTTCTTTGAACTGTTTCTTTTTTAAAGTGGAATGACTGTACAGCATAAATCATTAATGACTTTATAAATTAAAAATTGGGTGCACAAGTTTGAATTTATTTTGGATTTTCTCTAATCCACACAGGGCCAAAAGTATGCATACAGGCTCAAATATGTACATCCACCCCCACTGATATATGGTTAAATCTCCCTGGAAAAAGCCCAAAATTTACCATGATGTTCATGCCCATTATGAGCGTATGCAACAGGGCTGCAACAACGGTACCGGGCACAACAAACCCGTCAGACATTTTAGTTGATTTGAACGTCATCTGCCTCACAAACATGTCACTCTCCAAACATCGAATCATCAAGATAACACATACTGTAGGTCCTATTGTCCATGCCCTTAATTTTCCAGGGTTTAAAACTAAACCATCTTTCATTTTATGGTCATTTTCATTTTTTGCAAAAGCTTTATCTCTTATAGTGAGAAAACATGTGATTGGTTAGGTGGGAGATAATAGGGGAATTGAGTGATTGGATTGATAAGAGAGTCAAAAGTTGTGTCATTCATGTATCCAGATCATATCCCCATCAAATGTTACATGAGGATGATGTGGTTTTTTTGTTGTTTTTGTTTTCAGCTGAGACATGGCCAAAAATATTCGTTAAATTATTTCCAATTTTAAACTCAAAAACTCTTAAAAATCTGGAATCTGGATCAGATCCACATGGCACTTGGTTTGATACTAGCTCTTGGCCCTCCGCAACTATGTACCAAATATCAGATGAATCCGATAGGTTTTGAGTTTCCTTTTTTAATTTTGCCCTATGTGGAGTCTAGGGTACAACTGGCCATTTCTGACCACTTTTGATTCTACCTTCATATTTAACCTTAAAAACTTGTTTGGTATCATTTCTTTCAGCACAATCTCACGTGTGAGTGTACAGTTAGTTTTTCATTTTTGAAATGCTGTGTTAACACATTAGACCTAAAATCGCACACCCTCCCATAAAGTAGAAAAATAAATATTAAAAAAACACTATTTTTATAACTTTAAACACAAATGTAAGTTGTAATTTTCCAAAACCTATGTATTAGTAAAAAAATACATGGGCCAGTAAAACTCTGAATCTCTTTTCTGCAACAGGAAACGTTGCATCAAAGCACAGGGAAAACCCCAACTCTGAGAATGTTGATATGCTTGCTTTTCTTCACTGCAACCACCACATGCTCCTTTAAAGGCTTACAACCACACAGTCATTCTCCCATTAACCACGGAGATGCACACACACCAAATCTACCTCATGTAGGAGATACAATACTGTCAGAACTCTTTTTGCTTCCTCTTAATGTAAAAAAGCCTTCCTGGAAGACAGAGTAAAGTGTATTTTGTTCTATGCCTTAGTTTAGGTTGCATGTATTCGACATTATGTACTTGTGATTATTTTTAAATTTAAGATGTTTTATTTAAAAATATATATGATTAGCATAATGAAAGGGTTTAGTTTTTTTGGCAGATAGTGTATGCAGTTAAACTGTTAAAAATGCTGCAATTTATAAAATGGAAACCAATGTTCAAGTTCATTTTAAAAGACCCGTGTTTTCTCTTTTTGATATTTATTATTGCTCATTAATAAGACAACAGCATTTCTTATCTGATTACTCAATTAATCTATGGAATATAAGGATATAATTATAATTGAGGATATAATTAATCAAGATTAAATTATTTTATTTCCTTGTTCAGAACAACACAAGAAACTCCAGTGGGAAGGACAAAATGGAAAAGCAGGCAGGAACTCACCTCTTCAAAAAGGACGATGAAGAAACGAGAGGTAAGAATTCATTCATGCATTAAACAAAAGTAAATGTTCTGCCATTTTTGTTTATTCAAAAAGTATGTGCACATCAGCCCTCTCAGTTTATTCTAACTAGGAAAATGTCCATGTCTTTGGCAGCTCGCAGACCAAGTGGGCTAACTCATGATGCTCACGAAACAGCATCAAAAGAGTGAGTCTACAATTTTCTGGCACACAAAGCTGAACAATAATTTTACATGCAGCTACAAATGCAACATAATCGAGAAGACTTAATGACGCATCTGTCCACAGTGATGCAAAACAAGAAAGCAATAATATCCCTGAGTAAAATAAATCTGCACAGTCCCCTTTATAAGTACATTTTAAAACAGCACAGGATATTTGTTTCCCCCATGTGTGACACATTTCAAGTATTTTTAATGTTATGGTTGTGTATTTGCAGAAACCAGGATGAGAAAGTCAAGAGAGCGCCGGCTCCTGAGAAGCTCACATTCAAGGAGCGTCAACGTCTCTTTTCCCTGGCGTCCAGTGCATAAAGAAGCCTTAAACGGAAACCTCAGAAGACAAAAATGTCTAAATAAAAAAATGTAATCATTTGATAGCAACATGACAGCATGTATTAATGGTAGAAATGTTTGCCCTAATTAAATTGTCCCAGGGGCATACGTGGGTAATTTCAACACAGTACTGTTCTTTCCTCTTGTATTTTCCTATTGATAGATAATAAATTGTTCATTTAGGAGTAGCTAAGGCACTTCTTACCATCATTTCCTTATTAACATTAACTAAAGCAGTTAAATAATGTTACTTTGTGCGCTGGTAAAACTGCACTACTGCCTTCTCTTGTTCGTGAGTTTCGATTGAACCCGGCCGCAGTCTACGGATCTCGTTGATTGCATCGATCCCAGAAATCTTCCTGGTCTTCACCAGGTAGCAGGCCAGCATGGTTCCTGTTCTCCCATGACCATGCATGCAGTGAACTCCCACACCCTGAAGACAACGATAAAATATTTATTTGATTCAGTCTGTGATGAGAAGAAGACAGAGCTGAAACTTATTTCATATGTAAGGTTACCTGAATACTTATGGAGTACTTCTCCTAGGATTGCTGCTTTGGGGAAGGCAGGTGGCCCCAGCAGCAATAAATTAGGTTATTAATGCAATTTAATGTTTGTTTATTTTTTAAAATAATATATTCATTTTTCCTCCTTTTGGCTTGATAGAGTGCACCACTTGGCAATGCTAGGGGAAAGCCTGCTATAGATTTTAAAATGCAAAAGAAGACTTTTGTTTGCTTACAGAAAAAAGTTAAACAATCTACTGATTAAAGAAATAACTGGCAGACTGACAGAGAAAGTAACCAGTCTTCAAACAACCAGTCTTTTACTATACAGAAGGATTTCATCTTATCCATGTAACTTAAGAGTTAACGCTAGGTTTTCTGTACTACGAAGGTGGATCACTTCTTACTGAGGTATAACATCATGATTGTTTGTGCTGTTAACCTAACCTGCCCAAGACCAGGTTATGATCTAGATTGGAGATCAACAGCCTACTGACCAATCAGTTCTCTGGAGAACAGCAACAACATTCCTAGAAGATGCTCAGACTTTTTCTGCATGGAGCGCAGGAGGGTTTAAAGTTTTTTAATAGTGCGCAATGTCTTTACGTATATTTATAAGTTATAAATACAGGCTAGATTATAATTGATCAGATTCTCCTGTGTCTTATTGATAAAGCTATGATGGTAATAATTCTGTTAATTTACACAGTCAGCAGCTTCAATTAAACTAAAGTTTATTAATATAATATATCTTGTCCAGTCTTACAACAGCACTTTAAGCACATGAACTTTCATACAGTGCTTTGATTCTAAATTCCAGTACAGTGCTTTTCCTCTCACACATACTCACACCACTGCTTTCAGTCTGTATTGTGTGTTTAACATCTTCATATTTTCCCCTATAGTATAGTTTTATCTTCCTTTGTAAAATCAGCTGCCCTGCTGCCAGTACCAAACCCACCATTTTCATTCAACTTGATAAACAAGTTGATGAACAGCTTTGTGTGAACACTTAGACTGATTGCCGACATTAGGGTTGGTGAATCCAAATAACAGAGTATGTTGAACTCAGCACAGCTAAGACTAGTAAAAACCCAAGTGAACTTTGTGAAGGCTGCACACATGGTTTGCACTCCCTTGTGACAGAGGCTGTTAAAGCCTTTCATCCTTGTTTAAAAAGGCTGTTGGAATGTTGTTAAATTATTTCTTCCCTTCCCTTGTTCTAAAGGGTTTCGTGAATGTCAAGTAAACCTGATGTCAAATGTTTTAGGTTACAGTGCGGAGCCAGCATGCAACTCAAGCAGCAACCCAGGAGAAGTCTGAAGGTACTTTAAAAGCTTAACCAACCATGGCACACAGCCTGTCAGCATCTGAGGTCTTACCTCACCCTTGGAGTTGGCCTCTTCCACAATAGAGAGGAATCTATCAATCTGACTTGCAGAAGGAGGAGTGAAGTCAGCTATCTTGATGTGGTGAAGGTTCAACTCCGGGCACGAGTCATGGTGGGGTGGTTTCCTCTCACAAAGGCAAACCAGGTGCTTGATGCCATTGTCCATCATATACCGGTATTCACATGGCAACCTGGGCATGGCCAGTCCAGCCAGTTTGCCCGGCTCCACCCAGGAGAAGTTATGTGGAGCAAAGGAGGCCATGAATGTTCAGCTGAGGAGAGGACACAAAGCTATCATTCATTTTACATACTTTACTCAGACACAGAATCGGTTAATATTACTGATAAACAAACCCGTAAAATAAAATGATATTCTTGTCTTAAGTGGGAGATACCAAAACATAAGCGGATCTTTCTCAGTATTAAAAATACTCCCGGACACACGTAAACGTATCACAAATAAAGATTAAACAGGAACGACTTTAACTGTTTTAATAAAGCAGCAAAGAGTCGTGAGAGAGCACAAAAAAAGAAATGCAAAGAGTGACACTGTGCAGCTGTCTAGTTAACATTAGCATTGATAGTCAGTGATTCAGTGAGGGATTAGTTTGATAATTTCATACCGGACCTGTGCCTTGTGTAAACATAATATATTTATGTTGTGCCTTATTATTTAAACATAATAAGGCCTCACCAGACTCCACCTATTTGCTTTCAGAGATTAGGAAACTAAGAAACGAATGGTAGCACCTAGCTAACCGTTAGCTATTGTATCAGGAAACCAACCACCTCGCAGTTTTGTAAACACTATTAAACCGAGCAATTCAACCTATAGTAACTAGCTTTCCTGTAGACAGCTCTTGCCTCTCTAATACCTGACAAATGACCCACAGAATTACTCACGGTTTACTGATGAATGAGCTCTCTGACACTTGTTCAAGCCGCTGCAGACGAACTTCCAAGCTAGTTGCTACGTTCGCCGTTAGCACATACAGTAGACAACTTAAGGTGTATGGCAGGTACTTTCACAGTCTCGCTGATAACTAGTACTAAAACTACCGTAATAAAACTGGGCAGACACGTTATATAACCAAGCTAGATTAAGTCTGTCGCAATGTTAGGTGTAACGTGCCAGTCAATCCATCAATGAGGGAAGCAGCTGTCAGATTCTTCAGTGAAAAATGATCGTGCTTAACGTGATGGAAATTAAGTTGCCAGCTAATGACGTCTTCTGATTTTAGAACAGCGGCCTTACAGTGAAATGAATCGTTGTTTTAGCAACACAGTATGGAATGATATTGTACATATTTTCTATAAACGTAACAATGATCGTAGAATTAGTAGTATAATATACTTTAAAAGTTAGCCTGGCATGGTTACCTTATATGTCAGGATGGCCGAGCGGTCTAAGGCGCTGCGTTCAGGTCGCAGTCTCCTCTGGAGGCGTGGGTTCGAATCCCACTTCTGACAATACTTTACTTTAACAATCATGACACAAGAATGTATTTTTTACTGTTTTATAATTAATATTGACTGATTCTGTGTTTATGGCACAGAAAATCAACCCAAACTGACAGCTAAAGTACCAGTTTTGATTTCAGTGACATTAGTTCCTTAGTGACCCTGTTCTGAAGCCTGAACAGACAGGAGATTTCTGTGTTAACTGTGGTCTACAATTTTTTATTTTACATTTTAAATGCAAATAATTATTTTACAATGACAATCATTAAGTTGACCTTTAAGTACCTGCAGAGAGCAGCAAAATAGTTAACACTATTGCCATTTTTTTTTTTAAATTAAGAAAATGTCCTTTACCGTTGTCAAACACACTGCTGGAGCCATTTTAGCGAACTTATGTTTCACTTCTCAAACTTTATTTTAAACCGTAGTGGAGGGTTTGGGATGCCAAATATTACAATTGTAAAAATGTATCTCCATGAGAGTAAAGTTTATCTTGTGAAACCAGTGTCAGTTTGACTGGAGCATAGAGATGTGATAATGTTTCCAGAGATTAAAACCGGTGCTTAGGGTGTGTATATGATTGCAAGCAACGTGGACAAAAATATTTCACTTGTGAAAAATATCCCTTGTGAAAAATGCTTTCAGCAGTATCATTTATGATCGAGAGATGTCCTCATTGAGCCTGCATTGAATCATTCTTGTTTTAATATTTACTTCTGTCAGTCCTCCAGACTGAGGTTGCCTATTTTATACAACCTCCACATGAGAGGAAAGTGAGAATATCATTTGCCTGTTTCATGCAATAGTTAATGATAAAAACACAAACATTCAGAACTCACAGCACAGCACAGTTTACTTGCTAGTCATTTCATACAAATAGTAGAAAGAGGGTTTGTATCGGAAGGAGACACACTGCATCACATGTGCCAGAAGGCTAGATGTTGATACACAGAGACTGATTTTTCAGAAAGGTAAAGGTGTAAATGATCACAGAGTCAAATGTGTCAAACATCCCATTAAAAAAATCTTTCACTAACCTGTTGGTGTAAAAGAGAGAGACTTCAGTAATCACATAGTTATAGAAAGATATCTAGGTAAAGTTGGAATAAACACAAAATAAACAACTTAAAAAACACATTCCAATATACAGGTGGCGTCTAGTGGTAGGCGTAGATTTATTTATATTTTTTGCTTTCCTATAGAGCTCAACCAACCCACAAACCATTGAACAGAACATCTGGAAGTCCCAAAAAAACACATTTTATCTATTTTTTGTTTATACACATCACAACCCGACGACTTGGTAGGTTGACTGGTTGTCCATCATGTATCTGGGTGATTATCATCACACTCCTCCTCCGCATCATCATCCCTTTTGTGTCACCTAAAAGCACAGACCCCTTCAACATGCCGCACACCCCTCAAAGACAATCACACCCCTTTAATGTTTACACTTTAACTCGAAGATTGTAATTTTTGCACTCTTTAAGTGCCGTTCGAGAAAAGAGGGCAATAATCGCCGTGCCCTACTAGAAGATTTCTACGTGTTTTGAACGTCCATGTTCAAAGTCCCCCACACTGAGCTGACTGCTGAAGGGACATGCCGAGTTTACAAGATGGCGCAGAAGAACTTCTTCTCCCTGAACGGGTTCTCCGATGCTGGCACTGGTGACAACAGAGGGTCCTCTTTGGCATGAGCTTCACAGTATGACATCAAGTCTGCTGCAGCTTTAGAAACCTGCAATTACAAGGACACACACACACACACACACACACACACACACACACACACAGACATCAGTAACATCAGTACAAGCTGACATACACAGAATGGTAACAAAGTGCTTAAAGATACAATTTAAAATTGTTTCCTGGCTGAGTTTTTTTTAATGCGTAAACACAACACTGGTTCATCCTTTGAGTTTGGTGAGTTTTTAAAGCTTGCATGTTTCATAGGTCTGTGTTAAGTGGCTTAATAAACAAAAGGAGTGAAAAAAAGCAGTCATTGTCTAAAGAGAAACTTTAAAAGACCTTCAGAAAGCCTGGAGAAATATTGCTCAAGTAAGTGTGGCTCCTTTGAAGGAAAACAGAAGAAATGTTGTTAAGCCACCTAACACCTATGGCTCAAGACTTTTGCACAATACTGTAAATCTGACAAATAATAAAAGAAATCACGTGTGACAGCTGTGTTTGCCTGTGTTTATGACTGCAACAATGTTTGTTGCTCTCTTAGGACACTGTTTATTCCTAATAGGCCTTTTACTTACTAAATAAATAACAAAAATAAAAAGTGAGTAAAATATTCACTGTCATCGATTACCTTCAGCATCTCCATCAAAGTTCAAGCCCAATTGTAAAAAAAAAAAAAAGTTAATGGACTAAAACCTGATTAAAGATATAAGCGACAAGGCGCCAACCCACCTTTATCCTGTCGATGTTGGCTTCCATCTTCAGCTGTTCCACCAGCTTCCTGGCTTGTGCGATGCTGGCTGTGTTATTGCTCGCCATGGGCGCTATCAGTCAGGTCTCGTGCGCTCTGTCTGCGTGGAGGAGAAAGAGATTTAAACATCCCAGACATTTTAGCTCACAGACGAGCACTATAATATACTCTAACAGGCATGTAGAGAGGAGTGCTAGTAACAGATACCCTGTTTATTATCACATGCCTATGAGCACACACAAACCACAGACACAAGCATATTATTTATGGTGTCAGTTGCTAGGCAGCCCCTGACAGTAAGAGGGAGGCAGAGGAGGTGGGAGGGGAGCGTGGGGGCGGCGCTTTGTCCGGCACTGTATTTCAAAAAAGATAAATGATAAGAAGCATTAGAGGTTTCAGGAAGAAAAGCTCTCATTTTGCACAATAATGGTGGTTTTCCAAGGAACATAATTGCTGATGCTTCTCAGTCACAGTGTCACATAAGAGCACAGTGTCTGCCTCTGCTTTATATACAGGACAATTCATGAATACCTTGGTGTACAGTCATGAAAATTAACTACATCCCATGGGAAGCTTGCCTTTATTTTTTATTTTAATAATTTGCTCCTCCTTTATACAGATTTTTTTTTTTTGGGGTGGAGTCCAAACTTTTTTTTTTTCAACAACAAAAAAAAGTGAAAAAGTAAGCGCTCCTGGCCTCGGAAGCCATTATTGTCTCATTTATCAGACAAAACTTGGCTTCCACCTATCTTTCCACCATGCTCTGACACAGTCTTGCTGAAATGTAATTGCTCTTCCATATAAAAGTTTCAAGATGTTGAAAATAATTTTTACACGCCATTTGTTTGAGTGTATTATCTTCATCTGCAGGCACTCTGGCTTACTCTCACAGTGCATAGCAGGTTAACTGGTGATTCTAAATTGCTTGCAAGTGTGAGTGTGGTTGTTTGTCTCTTTGTCAGCCCCAGTTGACCTGTGCTGGGATAGGCTCCAGCCCTCTTGAAGCTCTCTACAGGGTAAAGCAGATGTAGCTAAAAAAAATACATAGAATCTGGGAGAAAATATCTACATATTCCAGTATCTTTAAAATGATACATTTTTTCTCTTGACTCTAGTTACTGTATTGTCTGCTTAAAACAGTTCAGATCTTGCAGATCAAATAAATTACTGCCTCTTCGGAGACGCTTTGGTGCTCCTTGTGTGTGATTGTGCAATTCTCTGAAACGCCACTGATGGATCACATTTCTTACTTCACTTGGTGATTAAATATTGGTGGACAGGTCTTTAGATGTGTTTAGACTGTTCAGCAAGGTCCTCTGTGTTTAAGAATAATGTATTCAATATGTTTCTCTACCTATTTACTCTCCACATTTGTCACCGTGCCCTGGGATTCTCCCCTGACACCTACAACTGCTTTGATGAAACAGATCAAGCTCTCCAAAACGGCTTCATACTCGGTGTGTGATCAATCATGGCTGCGCACCCCCCACTTTGCCACTGGTCTGTACGCACTGTGGTATGACTCAGTGTGGGTTCGGCACTGATCTCAGTGAGGTGCTGGAGCAAAGCATAAACATTAACGCTCGGTGGTGGCACATCTGCTCATTAGGCCGGTGAACTGCTCCTCAGCACAGTTTCACAGGTTACACGTTATTTTCCATAATTAGATTTGTTAATGCTGGAATGCTTTCAAGAGAGCTTGTAAACAGATGAAGTGGCTTAATCTGACAAAATGAGAGAATGTAACATTACAGTTTTCTTTATTAGTTTCCAGATGAAGAGAAAATAACACAATTTTTTTTTCTTACTTGGCTACAAGCAGAGTCATTTTGGGTCACGGATATTAAGCACTACGCTAATTAATTGTCGGACTAACCCTAAAATACTGCTTTAAATGGGAGAAAAGCTGCAAAACATCATGCATTAGAAGCTATAATGACTCGTTTTTGGGAATTTTTGCATGACCTGTGACAGTAAAGTTGAATTCAATACAGTCCAGGAGATTAATGATCAACACTATAGTTGAAAAATTTCAGGACAGGACAGAATGGGAGTTTAAAGACAGGAAGAGTTGTTCTTTTTCCATTTTTTCCCCCTCTCTAACCTAAACTGGAACATCTCTGCACGATGTCAACGCAAACCAAATGACAATGTGTAGACGATCCCTGAGAGCGACCTGCAGCAGACTCAAAATGTGAAGAGTGAAACATAAACAAGATGGTTTATAATCACTGCAGCTGAGGGATCCTGGATGTTCTCGGTTTCAGAACGTCACCTTGTAGGGTCATAGTGTGCCAAAAAAAAAATACAAATAAAAATCCATTATGATGTTATTGATGTTGCTAATCAACTCTGTTAGGTTTTAAGAACCCCTTTGTTTTTGTTTTTAATCTTGTGTTATATGGTTTTTAAAGTCTGCATGCAAACTTCACTTTTGTCCCTCATCAAAATAAAAATAGGACAGAGACTTACAACAAAGGCGCAATTGCTGAGCAGAAATTAGTCTTTGGTGTCTTTTAAATCAAGGCCACAATATTGTTTCAACACTCCTGGGAGATGTCAAAACAGGCCAGCGTATCATCAGACTATTGATAGGGATAAATGTCACTCTGTCGGGTTTCTGGGATGTGTGTAGGAAAGTAGGTCTTCCATTTTAACACACACAAAAAAGAGGTACAATAACCTATTTTAAGTGGAATTGCCATGGAGAGTTGATGTTTTCCATAAATGCTGTAAAGGAAATAGAAAACTTTGGAGGCTTAAATATCCTTGCATCCTCTCCTCCTGTCTTAGTTCGTCTCAACAGAGATGTAAGAAGATGAGGGAGAGACACAAGGAGAGAGGACTGCAGGTATCAGGCATTTAACACAATGAGGCTTCCTCGCTTTAGAGCAAAGCGAGGTCAATTAAATATGATGCTCGGGACAGATGCATCACAAATTGTTTCGTTACAGCCCAAGTGCTCATGGGCATAACAGTGTTCATGCCAACTTTTATAATTAGGCCTGCTTTTAATTAAATTCACCACATGGGGTAATGTGATGACATATCATACCTAGAGTCTCTGGAGTCCCACCATGTTTTGTGTATTCCATCTATGTGCCACGGTTGCTTTATAAATACAAACTAGTGAAGAGGAGGCTTCCTCCAGCAAGCTTCCTCTCCTCCAGGTGCATTTTAGGAGCCGAGACATCCTTTACAGTGGCATACCAATTTTGATTTCCAGGTCACAGAGAGGAGGATGGAGGACAGAGGAAACTTGGAGCCAGAAATTAGGGAAATTAAAAATTTTCATACTTTGTCTTACCAGCTAGGAGACACACTAGGTAATATTGTATGACTCTGCAGCTCTGCTAGTGACTCTGGTTATTTCCTTTTATGGCTGATGTAACACAGGAATTTCCCCGCTTTTGAGATTAATAAAGTATACAGTCATGTGAAAAAAGAAAGTTTTCACAGGAGCACATCCCATGATTCAGTAGCTTGCAGAACCACCTTTAGCTGCAATAAGTAATCATCTTCTATGTGACTTTACGAGTCTCTAATATTTGGCCCAGTCTTCTTCACAATGTTGCTTCAGTTCACTGAGGTTTGCCAGCACTTGTTTGTGCACAGCTCCCTCAAGTCCTGCCACACCCTTTCAATCAGGTTGAGGTCTGGATTTTCTGGCCATTGCGGCACCTTGTTGTAGATTTGCTGCTGTATCCAACTCATCTGTCCAAAGGGACATTGTTCCAGAAGTGTTGTGGTTTGTTCAGGTGGAACTTTGGGCTAAGCCATGTTGCCATGTTCTTTTTAGAGAGAAGAGGTTTTCTCCTGGCAACTCTTTCAAACAACCCATACTTGTTCAGTCTTGTTCTAATTGTAATGTCATCAGCTTTAATATTTAACATGCTAACTGAGGCCTGTAGAGTCTGAGATGTAGCTATTGTATTGGGGGTTTTTTTGCAGTCTCTCTGAGCGTCGCATGGCGTGATCTTTTGCTCAGATGTCCACATTTGGCATGTAGCATTATGTTAACACACACCTGAATACTCCAGAACAGCAAACTACCAAAACTTCAGGTTTCATGAGTGTTCACACTTGATCATCATCAAGTGTGAACACTTGAGTGTCGCATCTTTATTCCTTTTCACAATGTTAATTTAACACAGTAGCGTGCTAATATATGAACCAAAAAAAGAGAAACGAAAAAGTAAGCAGCAACTGGGTAGAGCTGTCACCGAGGCCACGAGGTCACTTTCCTGTTCATTACTGTTGGAGCGTGCGAAAATGTCACCCTGACATTTTCATATCTGCTAAAGGAGGGTGGGGTGATGGTGACATGTAGCAGATGCACATTTTTCCTTCCTTCCATCCTCCTTTCCTTTCCTTGCATCCTTCTTATCTGTTAGCTGCTTAAAATGCCATTCTGAGATGTTGCATGCGGTGTCATCATGCTGATAAGTGTGACACTGATAAATAATGCATTGAGATGGACAGAGGCCTTAACTCTGTCAGTTGTCGACAACTTTGTGGTAGCTGTCGAGATTGGTTCACAAACACTTTGCAGTTGCAGCAAAAGGGCTGTGTCACCGCTGTGCACTCATGCCACAAAATTGAGAAAGAGGTTGCTGCTTGTCTTTCCTCATCAGCCTTCTTCCTCTTGCCTGGACGTACCTTGTCTGCTTACTCCTCCACACTCTGCCCTGTTGTGCGTCTGCGGTTCAGTCAGCAGTTTGTGTGTGCCACACTTTCTGCAAACAAGGAGGAGAGAAAGAGAAGCTGAGAAGAGTGAGAATCAGAGCTCCGCATGCTTTCAATCCCACATTCCAGATAAATTACGCATGTCTGTGCAGCCTCTGTCCTCTGATCACTCTGTGTCAGAATGTCACAGATAGCTCTCATAAACTGAGCTAAAGACAAATCACCGATGGAGAAACGGCACAGGCGAAGATGCAAGTGGAGCACAAGTGAAAATTAATTTATACTTTTAAAGGAAATGGGCTAACATAGATGAGAGGATGATTTTCATATTTGTTTGCACAACCAGTTAGGTTATCCTAAACTATCCTGATGCTGAATAATGGCTGGAAAGGTGTTTTTGCAGAGTGTTATGATGTCACACTGAAACTGACCTTTTCAGAAATGCCATCTCCTCATCACTTTGATCCACTACACATTAGTGTGAAATGGTGCCATAATATGACCCCCACATTCATTTCACCTTAAATCTATTTAAAAGTTTGGGCTAAATTTGAACAAATTCCCACAAGGTATTCCCGAAATGTCGTGTGGGGTGGAATGATAATGTGGGATTCACGGTATTGCCTTTGTGTCCATTTGTGTATGTATTTTGCTATGCAGAGTGAAGGTTTATGGGTATGCAACCTATGCATGACATGCTTGCATGTGCAGTGGTACTGTAGTCCTAACATGGGCCAGACTGGGAAAGGGAGTGAAGAGTGTAAAAAAACCAACACCAGATAAGCACAGAAAATGGCTACAGTATACACTTCATTGTTTTAAACACTTGGTTTCACTTGAGCTCTTTGCGTGTTATCGCTTTGCTCTTCCACAGACTACTTATGCCATAGATTTTTGTCACTGCCGCCTGGTGAGAGTAAAGAGATACAACATAATCTGAAACAGCCGCCTCTGTTGCGAGCATACAAATCCTGGGTGTAAACTTACCTGATTTCAATCAAGAGAGGAAGGCTGATCATTCTTCTGCCTGCAATAAATATGTATCACAGGGAGCAGCTGTTTAGCCTAGCTTAGCATACAGACATTTTACAGATTTCAGGAAGCCACATGGAATATAAAGTGTTTTCTAGTGAGATTTAGATGTGCTGGTAGGACAGAATTAGCCTAGCAATACAACAGTACTATCAGTCCTGATTCCTGCCATCCAACTCTCAACAAGACCACAAATAATGACACTTCTAAAAATTTCCAGCTTTTCCTTTAAGTCTTCAGTCGGTACTGACCCTAACTTTCTCCCTATTGGCCTCTCTTTCTTCTTCTGGTCATTCAGATTCATTCTTTAATGCATCTGTAACTCTGCATCTCGGTTCTGATAAATGGGCCAATTATCCTGCATGAGCAGAGCTGCAGAGGAAGGGAATTCCTGCCATCATAAATCATGGTAGCACAGCACACAACATTAAAGCAACGTTACAATGAGGAATCCATTAACAAAACCTCGCCAAAAGCACAGGACCCCTGAGCCAAAGTATTTTAGCAATTCTGAAGCTGCTTAGAATTTAAATAACAACCAAAAAGAAGGAAAAAAAAGAGACAGTCTTAGAGTGTACTGTAACCCCTGCAGATTTACTGGAGCCATTAATCTACACGGTTACACTATGTTATGAAAGCTGTATGATAATTCCATCTGTGCAGTGACTCTTAAACTATTGTGTGTATTATGTAGCAGGTGTGTAGTATGTAGCAGGATAGTCTTGTAATATCTAATTTCTTAATAGAACATTTTTGTAGTTATCAAAGCCAAAGAAAATGTTTTTGGTATTCTACAAAAAAATGTTGCCCAAATGTTGCTGTACACGTAGGGCTCAAAAAAATAGAGCCCAAAGCAATTCTTTCTCAGATTAACAAATCACATGTAGCAAGAATATTAGCTTTTGCTTTAAAACTATACATTACTAATACAGTTACAGCTTTATTTTTAATCATCAGTTTTTGCAAGTAGCTCATATTTCTGCCAGTTCCTAGCATAAAGAACCTGTAGGCACTTCAAAAGTCTTATATGCTTTATGTATGCTCACTGGCCCCTTCATTACGGGGTTGGACCCCCTTTTGCCTTCAGAACTGCCTTCATTCTTCATGGCATAGACTCAACAAGGTGCTGGAAACACTCCTCAGAGATTTTGATCCATATTGACATGATAGCATCACATGGTTGCTGCACATCCATAATGGGGAATCTCCTGTTTTACCACATCCCAAAAGGCGCTTTACCGGATTTAGAGCTGGTGACTGTGGAGGCCATAGGAGTGCAGCGACTCATTGTCATGTTCAAGAAACCAGTTTGGGATGATTTGAGCTTTGTGACATGGTGCATTATTTTGCAGGAAGCAGTGATCAGAGGATGAGTACACTGGTCATACAGCGATGGACATGGCCAGCAAGTCCAACACCCCATGTAGGCTGTGGTGTTTAAACAACACTCAGGTGGTACTTTGGGGCCCCAAGTGTGCCAAGAAAATATTCCTCACAGTTCAGGCTGCTGGGATAACCACCAGTCTGTCACAGTCTTCTATCATCCAGTTCTGGTGAACCTGTGTAAACTGTAGCTTAAGTTTCCTGTTCTTAGTTGACAGGAGTGGCACCCAGTGTGCTGTGTTGTAGCCAGTCTCCTTCAAGGGTCAATGTGTTGTGCATTCAGAGATCGTCTTCTGTATACCTTGCTTGTAATGAGTGGTTATATAAATTCCTGTTGCTTTCCTATCAGCTCAAAGCAGTGTGGTCATTCTCCTCTGACATCAACGAGGCATTTTCACCCAGAGAACCACTGCTCACTGGATATTTTCTCTTTTCACACCTTTCTCTGGAAACACTAGAGATGGTTGTGTGAGAAAATCCCAGCAGATCAGTGGTTTCTAAAATACTCAGACCAGCCTATCTGGCACCACCAACCATGCAACAGTCAAACTCGCTTAAATTACCTTTCTTCCCCATTCTGATACTCGGTTTGAACTTCAGCATGTTAACATGCCTGCATGCCTAAATGCACCAAGTTGCTGCCATGTGATTCCTTGATTAGATGTATGTTATTGAGCAGTTGAACAGGCATACCCAATGAACTGGCCAGTACATGTGCTGTCTAACTAATCACTGTCACTGACATTACGCAGCGACAGAGTCATGTGATTAGTAACATGCGACTGTGTCATCATAAGTTTTATTTGTTCAGAGCATGTGTTTGCTTACAGAAATATCCGGCTTGTCAATCAAAAGACTCGCTTTTACATCCGGGAACTTTCCAGCAATTATATTCTGCAGGTCATTGCTGGTTTGGAGGTTTAATGGAAATATGAAAGTAAAGTTTTATAATACTGCATCGGTAAACACTGAATTCACAATCGATTAAACAACTGATTGAGCAATCTGTTACCCTTTGTATCTAAGATTGTGATTTTTAAAAGGACAGACCTTTTTTTTTCTTTTTGCATGTTTAAAACAAACTAGGCTAATTATGGCACAGTTTTTAAAATGTAGCTGTATTTTTCTGATAATTTATCTTGCAAGTAATGTATAAAAAATTTCTACTTCACTTGAGTGTTAAATTTGTGCATACAACACACAGCTAAGACTTGAAATCTGAACAGATTAAAAAAAAAAGAACAGGTTTAAGGCACTTCTGAATGTGGTTCAGTCTGGAGGCCGCATTAATCTTTTGAATAGGGGAGCATAAACAATCTTCAGGAAACACTGGCATTTATTTGAACTCACATTTCCAGTTGTGTAATGATAACATTTTTAATTCAATTCAGTTTTATTAATATCACAACAAACAAATCACAACAGGAGTCACCTCATATTTTAAGGCAAAGACTCTACAGTAATACTGGGAAAACATCAATAAGCAAATGACACCCTATGAGCAAGCACGTGGTGACAGTAGGAAAGAAAAACTCCCCTTTTAACAGGAAGAAACCTCTGGCAGAACCAAGCTCAGGAAAGGGCAGCCATCTACATTGTTGAGGAGAGGGAGAGGGAGATAGGACAAAAGACATGCTATGGAAGAGAGCCTGAGATTAATAACAACTAATGATTAAATGCAGAGGGGTGTATAAACACATAGAGAGGCCTGAAAGCTGAAGGCTCTGTCTCTCATTCTACTTTTAAATACCCTATGAACTCACAAGTAAGCCAGCAGTCTGAGAGCAAAGTGCTCTGTTGGGGTGATATGCTACTAACGATGCCCCAGCAAGACAATGTTTACCTTTATTTAAGTTCTGTTTAGGTCAAAATTAAATAATAGGTGATTTTAGGTGCTATAGTACCTCATGTCCCAAGGGATTGCCACAGTGGATGGATGTTTCATTTGGCACAGAACTTACACTGGATTCCCTTCCTGCTGAAACCTTCCCAGTCATCTAGGCTTGGGATTGCCAATAGGACTACATTAGCATGTGACCCCCTGAGGCTCCACCTGGTCTCAAACCAGGGAGCTTTCCACATGTTAGCAAAAATGTTAACAATATACTTGGCTCTTTAGCCTGTAAAGTCCATAGTAAAGCTATGGACTAACCAAAACAATTAGAAAGAAGCCAAACCTGCAGTGTTATGACTCCTTTCACATGTAAGAAGTTGTTTGACTTTTTTTGCAGGTTTCACATTTTACTGTAGACAAGAGAAGACACAGCTTCTCAATAGGTTCATACCGACCAAGTAATGGTCAGTACAAAACTGGAATGGACTTACTTTACTCTTTGCCTGTTTATTTCAGTTCACTTCATCTTGCATGAAAAGCAAGAAAGCAAACTCTTCTTTAAAAAAAAAAGAAGAAAAAAGTTGCTGAGTTTGATTTCCTTGTGAACAGTTTGTGTCATCAAATTTATGCTGCAAAGCAGCAGCAAAATCAGTGGATGAGAGACAAAGAGTGTGAAAACACTCAAGTGCAAGCAATTTTTTTATCTTAATACTTGGCAATATTGTTCTCTACATTTAGGCCAGTAAAGCATTTCTAACTGAAGTGCGAAGAGTGGAGAAAAACAAATGCAACACTTGAGTGGTGATCCATTTCTCTCCTTCTGATTCCCAACCCTCCCTGTATGGCAGACAGGTGTCCAATGATATGACAGAAACACCCCCAGCATGCCTTGTCCTGCTGCTAACACCACCGAATCAATCTAACCCCCTCTGCCATCCTTCCCCTGACATTTGGAGCTTTTTTGAACCTCTTCCTACAGGCTTTTGAGGGGTCTGTGTTCATGACGAGGACCTCCATAGATGTGATTATAGCTGCTGCTCGACTCTGGGTGTCACTGACTTAAAGGGTGATTAAGCACCGCAGGAAACATCCTGGTGAGGAAAATATAATTCCTGGCCTGTCGAGATTGATGATCTCTCGCGTACTCCCACACATGCTGACTCTCGGCTCAGTCCTCCCTCCCTTTTTCACCTCCTTTCACTTTCTGTAGTGCACACCTTATTATCCTGTCTTTTTTTTCCTACACCATCTAAAGAGAGAAATTTAAGCAGCGAGGCAGGGAGTGTTCTGTCCTCTGTGATGCCTAGGGTGTGAAATCAGAGCGTGGTAATTAAAAATGTGTCCCTGGCTCAGCCATCTGGACCCCGGAGAGTCAGTGATTAACCTGCAAGGGTCTGCAGGGACAGCAAGAAGGCAGGAAATAACCCCTGCTCAGAGATGAATTTGATGGTCTCTTAAGGCCTGTCTATACAAGAATGAATCCAAACAGAAGACCTTTCACAAAGCCTGGGCCTCCTTACTTATTGTTGCTGCAAATGATTTTCACCAAATTAAGCTGCAATGATAAACTAAGCAGATTTACTGCAAATTTTTGATAATTTCTGAAGTAATGTATCTTTTTTTTCTTTCTTTCAAAAAGAGTAAAAATTTCTGTTTCAAGTAGATAAACTGTCGTTCAACTTTGCCTTTTTTTTCTTATTGGCAGATTTGGCTACTTTAAGCCTCAGTCACAGAGGCCTAGAGACACCCTACCAACTGTTGATTGCTAGGGAAATGTGTAGAATCCCAAACCAGTTGGCAAGTGGTTGCTAGACTTTGTTGATTGTCTCCAAATGAAATGGTCGCAAAAGAGGGCTACTGCACCAAAAACCTCTTTGTGATTGCTTTGGTCACTGGAAGATTGCTGCAGTTGCCTGCAGTCTGCATGGAAGATGTAGATTTGCTCTGCAGATACTCAACATTTACTCTCTGAGCTGTCGTGAAGGGAGAACGTTTAGCTTGAAAGTGCCTTACTGCTTTAGCCAACACATTTCAAAAGGCACAACTTTTACTTTGAAGGATAACGGTCTTTGTTTCTGGTCTACTTTGAACTTTTCTCAGGTTCACTAGTCTTTGGAAGTATTTTGCCATTGTTTGCAGACAAGTCAGTGCCATCCATACGAACTATGTGTGACCGCAGCAATGTACTAGCGACTAAAACAATCGCAGGGAGGTTATCATCGCAGTCCCGTACACCTCTGTGCCACCAATTTCACACTAGCAGCTGCCAGCAACCATTCACCAACCAGTTGCAGAATACATACTTTTTAATAGGAACTGGGCTAACAAATTAAAGCATTATTTCAAAATACAACAGCACAAAATGCAGACAGATTAAGGAAAGCTATTTTACCCGTATTTGAAACTCTCTATACATGGAAGGAGGTGACCTTGTTACATAAAATAAAACAAATCTTTATTTTATTGTTGTTTGTGCTGCAGATTGTTTCAAGATGTAGCACAAAAAAATCAGAGCAGTGGATAAAAAATGATTTAGTAGATGCAGGGAAATGTAGACCATGTGGTAAATTGTGCACCGCACAAAACAATCTACATAGCTCAATACAAGAAGCGGTATTTAAGAAAATAT
>JAMQGT020008970.1:0-62380 GCA_024447675.2 Pterophyllum scalare | reverse complement strand
GATTTTTCAATATGCTGGCCTCTTCGACTGACAGGTGGATGGTGACACAGGCGACTGTAGCTGCCATCTATCTGCTAGGCTTCACCTCAGCTAACTGGAGTCCCTGAACTTGACCTTTGAATCATGTTTGTGCTGTTGGAGCCTTTTGTAGCATTTTTAATGCAGTTATCTGACCAATAATATGGCTGCTGTGCGCTTTATTGGACTAACAGACCGTCCAAGAAGGCGGAGCTACAGTTTGTTGCACAGTGAGATTCGAGGATTTAATTTGGACATTACTGATTAACAGGTACCCGTGTGTGTGTGTGTGTGTGTGTGTGTGTGTGCGTGTGTGTGTTAGACGCCCGTACAGTTTATGATAACCAAGCTAGTGAAGGAAATGAGTTTTTTTGAAGTTCCAAATATACTCATGGTATATGTTTGCCCCTATCATCTATACATTTAGTTGCCTGAGAAACTTCGTCTTAGACTAGAAAATAAACATAACTGATTAAATGACACAGAAGTACATAATGTTTGGTGGACATCTAGGAACAGGGTGTTCTCTTTGGGTATGTCTCTATCCCTAACAGACAGCCACGGACGAGACTACACAATGATAGAATGGAGACTCCGAGGTCATCTCAACACCCAGCTGTTGAAATTCTCTGTTTTCTCATTTCTTGTTTTGTATATGATGTAACCAAGATTGATAAAGCTGTGACTATATGAAACTCTGAGTTGCAGAGGAAGGGGTTGGTACGTCATGTCATATTCAGAACCATACTCGTGTATGACCATGCAGTCCTGACCCAGATTAATCTGTAAAACTGTTTGAAAATGGCTTAAATTAAATTTAATAATTGAACTCCTTATTCCATTGTTTTTGTCTCATTCCTGTTCGATAAACGAACACGCAGAAACATAAAAGGTTTAAGCAGCAGCTCATATTTTTTTCTAAATTTCTTCACTAGCTAGCATTAACTGATAGCTTAGGCCTCTCCGACTGACAGGTGGATGGTGACACAGGCGGCTGTAGCTGCTAGCTGTCTGCTAGGCTTCACCTCAGCTAACTGGAGTCCCTGAACTGGACCTCTGGACTGTGTTTGTGCTGTTGGAGCCTTCAAAATAAGGTCAACTGCACACAAAACAACACAGCAGCCAATATGTAAACACTAAATCCATAACCACAATGGTTCTGCCACAGTGGCTAAATCTAATTTTTTGTCTTTTGTTAGATAGTGCAGAGTGAAGAGAGACAGGGAAGTGGGGAAAAGATTTAGGGAAAGACACACAGGAAAGGACCACAGGTCAGACATGAACCCAGGCCACCGGCACCACAAGCACGTGGCACACATGGTCATCACATTGGTGCCTGCTACATTGATTTTTTAATTAAAATATGTATGTACAGACACTAAACTGCCAAAAGTATTTGCTCGTCTGGCTTCACATGCACATGAACTTGAGTAATATCCGTTCTTAATCTGTAGGGTTTAATATGATGTCACCCATCCTTCGCACCTGTAATAGCTTCAGCCCTTCTGGGAAGGCTTTCCACAGGCTTAGGAGTGTTTATGGGAATTTTTGACCATTCTTCCAGAAGCACATTTGTGAGATCAGACACTGATGCTGGACGAGAAGGCCCGGCTCACAGCCTCCGCCCTAATTCATCCCATTCTGTTGGTTTGAGGTCAGGACTCTGTGCAAGCCAGTCATGTTTGTCCACACCAAACTCGCTCATCCATGTCTGTATGGACCTGCTTTGTGCACTGGGGCGCAGTCATGTTGGAACAGGAAGGGGCCATCCCCAAACTGTTCCCACAAAGTTGGGAGCATCAAATTGTCCGTAATCCCCCCTCCACCAAACTTTACATTTGGCACAATGCAGTCAGACAGGTACTGTTCTCCTGGCAACCACCAAACCCAGACTCATCCATCAGATTGTGAGATAGAGCAGTGTGATTTGTTACTCCAGACAACATGCCTCCACTGCTCTAGATTCCAGTGGTGGTCTACCACTTCATGGCTCAATTTCCATCATTCCCAATCACTTCCATTTTGTTATATTCCCATGAACAGCTGACTGTAGAATGTTTAGTAGTGAGGAATTTTCAGGACTGGACTTGTTGCATAGTTGGCATCCTATCACAGTACCACACTGGAGTTCCGCTGAGCTCCTGAGAGTGACCCATTCTTTCACTAATGTTTGTAGAAGCAGTCTTGCATGCCTGCTTGGTTTGATACACCTTTGGCCATGGACGTGATTGAAACACCAGTGATTTGGTGATTTGGATGGTGAGTGAATACTTTTGGTAATATAGTGTATTTTGGAGATGCCTGCAGCTGTGAAAAAATGCTGTATTTTACACTCTGGGTATAAAAAATGTGTTGGAGGCAGACAATTTGCTGTGGCAACCCCTAACGGGAGCCACCAAAACAAGAATAGAAATGTGTTGGATGACATATCCATATGGTAAATGGACTAGTTCTACTCTAATTGAGCACTCAAAGCGCTTATACAGCACATTTGCATTCACCCATTCACACAGGCACTTCCATATGTAACTAAGCTAAGTGCTTATTATCTAACATTCACACTCCAACACATGCGTCGGAGAGCAACTTGGGGTTCAGTATCTTGCCCAAGGATACTTTGGCATGCAGCCCGAAGCAGCTGGGAATCGACCCACCAACCTTCCAATTAGTAGGTGACCTGCGCTACCAACCGAGCCACAGCCACTCCAAAAAAAAAAAAGGTTTTTTCTTATTACTATACACAGCACTGAGGCATTACTTGGGTGCATTCACAGCAGCTTCTTTGTAGTCCCAGTAATATCACATTTTTTACAGCTGTGATAGTCAAACTGTGCTGGTTCAGTATGGAAAGACAATTTTAAAGGTTAGCATACAATACTGGTCTTTCATAGTAAGAATGGTCCTAAAAAGAACTTTAGCATTTCCATCTTTGTTTGGTACGTAAACTGAGGGGAATGTGTGAGTAGGCCTTCTCGTGTCACCCCTTGGCTTTGCCTCTTCAAAGGCCTCAGAGCTCAGTGACCTTGGCTGGCTTTGTCAAACACAGCCTCCAACTGCTCCTTGGAAGTAGCCTCCTTTTGTTGCATCAGGTCAGTGTGGCCTTTGGTGACACCCCAGCTATCAGGTGTGGACATGGAGGGGCAGAGGGGGCGGCCAGAGGCAGACTCCAGCTTCTCCCAGTAGTCACGATGGGCCCTAGCTCTAACCCAAGGCTTAGTGTGCATTGACAGGCCACTACCCCAGCTACCATGCTTCTCAGACCCAGCAACTGCACTCAGCTTCCAGCTCCTCAGCTATGACACGGATGTGATACGGCTCGAATCCACAGCAGCCTCCAGTGAAGCGGATGCCAGCATTATACGCTTCCCGGGCATATTTATGCACATCCCATCTGGTCAAGATCCTTGGCTCAAGACTGAACGGGAACTCCAGCAGGTCAATGAATCCCTGGTGGCCGCAGTCCGGAGTGTGATAGGCCAGTGGCTGCCACACGTAGTGAGCCCAGCCTTCTCCACACCCTCCTTCATCAGTTTCACAGTCTTCACAGGGATCTCAGGGTCAAAGTGGCAGTTAATGCCGACAGTGGCAGGTGGGAGAGACTGGAAAGGATAGGAGACTAAAAAAACAGGTAAAAACAGACTTTAATGCATCCTTGTGACAGCTCTGCGTTCCTGATGAAGGTTACTGCTGTTGCATACATTACGAAGGAAGTACTCATGGCTGTAAAATCTACTTAAATCTAACTTTTAGTTGATTTTAATTTATTTTCACTTGAAAACCCTCCTGAATTTCAGTCAGAAACACCTCCAAATGTTTGAGGCCACAGTGATGAAATTTTGGGCTCTGTGGCTCAGAGACGCTTCAGCATCTCTGAGTCTGCGTCACCAGAAAAACTGCAGAAACAACAGAGATCCTCACTAACCCCGTTATCAGAAAGACACTGTAAAATTAAACACAGCTGAATGCAATTTAAAAATGATTTAAAGCATGAAAATAGCACAAAGGGGACTTTGTGACTACTCATTTTGAATTTAATACAGCAACATGCTTCAGTGACAGTTGTTAGAGGAAAAACTAAAGAACCTGTGTATTTAAAAACAGCTGGAGGAACATCTGCCAGCTGAATGCTTCAAAGAGTTTGTTGGAGTAAAATGATTAGAACTGTTAAAAAAAAAATCAGAGAAATGTGAGCACACAGGGAGCAGCTGCAGAGCTGCTGGATGCTGATGGTGTTCAGACCTGATTGTGTGCTGGAAATCATGTGATCACAGCATCCACACAGGAAGTTCAGACTCTACCATGTAAAGAACCAGCAGAGGAACAGGAAGTTCAAACAGAGAAACCAGATCCAGAAACACCGCCACCTTCTTGGCCCCATTAATGCTGAACCATATCTCCAGGTTTAGGAGCAACGTATGACATCTGTCTCAGGGAAGAAGCAGGAAAAGTGCTGCTTAACTGACCTGAATACCATTCAGACTTTCACCCACTGAAAACATCTGGAGCTTCGTGAATTCAGGAACAGCTGAAATTCAACATGAGCAGGAAAGGTTTGACTTTAAACTGCAGCCCCTGGTCTGATGCAGCTCACAGGGAAACACTCTGTATGTGATTTGTTCACTGAAACAGTCAAACTGAGTAACAAGAAGTGATGTCATGCTCTAAATTTGGCAAAACTCACATTAGTGGTTGGATCAAAAGCACTTGAGTTTGTCATGAAGCTATAACTGACCTGCAGGTTTCTCAAATGAGACAATCTGATTGGTCGCTATGTTACTGATCACAGGTGGTGCTGCTCTGCCTCCATTCATTTAAGTGTTCATCGTTAGAGTGTGGCTGCAAATTCACAAACTAAACATGGACACACACACACACACACACACACACAGATAGATGGACAGACAGACGGAGAGTAGTCATTTTGCTCTGTGGGGTTCGGTCATTTAAACGGCCTCCTTAGAAATGACACAGTAATGAATTCACTGCCTGCCTGCTCCATTAGTAACCCCTACTGTGACACACAGACACACACACACACACACACACACACAGAGGTGGGGGTGGATGTTTCTATCTCTCTCAGGGCTCTCAGGTCAATTAGCAGCTAATTGGTGGACAAGCTCTCATGTTTGAATGTTTGATTGGATAATTATCCAATTAGCACTCTGAGCCGAGAGGACAAGAAGTGCAGACATCAGGCTGAAAGTTGATTATTCAGCTACAAATCAATCAATCAATCAATCAATCAATCAATCAATCAATCAATCAAGTAAACACCAAGGAGCTGTAATGAAAACAGATTATGAGACAAAGGCTCCTGGACTACATGTCAGATGTTAATTTAAGCCGACCTGTTCTCCTGGCATCTCATGCTGATCCACTATCAGTGTCACATTACAATGCACTCAGTTCACTTTAATCATCAGCGTGAGGTGTGCGGGACAGTCTGCTGCAGTTCAATAGGACAGTTCATTGTTTCTTTAGCTTTTATTTTGAATAGTTATCCTGATGCCCTGAGTCAAGAGAATATGTTTTCAATCGATCTTTTTTCATCACTTTTTTTGCCATTTTTCATGATCTTGCATCTCTTTTTGATTTCATTAATTGTGCCTGAAGTGTAATTATCCAGTATTTATTAAGATTTGATGCAGTCAGGTTAGTTGTAGCTAAACATTCATCCCTCATCTTCTTCCTGTTGTCTGGTTGCAGGGGCAGCAGTCTAAGCAGAGATGTCCCTCTTCCAGCTTTTTCTGGGGGACACTGAGGTGTTTCCAAGTCATCCAAGAGACATAATCTCTCCAGCATGTCCTGGGTCTGCCCCAGGAACCCCCTCACCCCAGAGGCATCCTGGTCCTTTTCTTTCCTGCTGCTTCCTAACAAGAAGCTCCCTCCAAAGTCTTCAACAGTGTAGCCATCTGTGGAGACTGTCTCTCTGAGTGGGCCTGAGTCCACTCAAACCTTTCAGCAGTCCTTACTGAACCTTCAGCTGGATGAAGCAAGTTAACGGCCTGTTCTTTTCTGCTGATTCATTCATGTCTCTTCATGCTCTTGATGATGATACATCAGCAGTGCAAAGAGGCCGACTGGGTACATGTTACTGCTGATACTACACCTGTAAACATTATGGATCTGACTCCTTCTTCCTGTATGTCATCAGTACATCTTACACCTTTATTCCTTCACGGCTTATCTGACACCTTCATCACATTTATTTTTCCTCAGCTCTCTCCTCCTCCTCCTCTGCTCTCTCATCTCAGCAGTGTGTTAATTGCAGGGTAGCAGTGGAGGGAGCGTTGGATTTGCTACGCGGGGTGTCCAGGAGGAGCCAACCCTGTCATTTAGCTCTCTGGCTCTGAGCTCAAACTGGCAGGGAAGCTGAAGATTTTCCCAGCATGCCGTTGGCCAGAGTGGACCGAGCTGCTCTGCGGTGGGCGCCTAATGGCAGCTCACACACACACACATGGTTACACACTGCAGTGGGCCTTAATGACAGCTGCCTTTTAATGCTGAGCGGGGAGGTTACCTTTGCATGTGTGTGTGAACCGCGGGGGGGACGTGTCAGCCTGAAGGGGGATCATTTTGTTCCTCTCTGAATGTGAATGAATTCTTTGTGCTTCTTTGAGCAGCAGGTTGGAACCTGACAGGAAACACTCAGAACAAGTGAATTACACCTTTTTTCATACGGCAGAGGTAAAAAAAAAAAAAAAAAAGAAAAAAAAAGAAATGATGGCAGCACTTAGCAGAGAATCAGCACGTCTGAAATTTGTGCACAGCTTCGTTCTAATATGGACGTTTATTACAGATTTCAGGAAAGAGGCTCCACCATCACATGCTGTCATTGATGGATTTAAAAATACAGCTCAGTGGCTTCAAGCTGAACAAAACACACAGAGAACTCACAAGAACGTCCACAGAGTGTTTGAATCGGGAGCAGGTTTGATGTGGACAAAAACTGGGGACTTCCCCGAGTCGTTCACTTCAGCCCACGCAAATCATTGATGATCAGGACTCGGTTTGAAGCTGATCATCACAGGGTCTTGAAAATGTCTCCACAGTCAAGGAGACCACCCCCGGCTGTTTCAACTGCTGATAAATGATTAGTCTGTAGGGTGACCAGATCTGAAGAAACTAAATGTGTGGAACGTGTCACCAATGCTGCAGGTAGTCTGATTATTCTGATTTATGTTCCCATCCTTCCAGCAGACCCTGATTACTTTGCTGGTGTTGCTAAACCAGCTGCAGTATGAACACATCAGCAGTTTTCCAGGACAGATTTCTCCTGGAAAATGTTGGCATTCAGCTTCAGAAAAGGAAAGCAGAACCACGGCTTCCAGGTTCTGGGCAAAACTCCAAAAATCCCTTTCCACCAGCTTCACCTGAGCAGCAGGTTCCCCCAGTCTTTACTGTAGCTGCACTTTTTCTGTTTTTGGTTGTTTCTATTAAAATGTGCAAAACTTGAGGCCTTTTGATCGGCTTTGTGTTTGTACCTGTAACTCACAGAGAGCTTGCATGTGTGTCCTCATTAGGATCGGGGTGTGTGCTGGTGTGCCTCAGGTCTGCATTGTTAACTGGTAATTCTGGTGTTTGAGGCCATTTACAGAAGTAACGCACTGCCTTACCTTAAAGAAAAGTGCGATACATTAATTTTTTGAGTAATGACCCCGGTGCTGTGCCCATAATTCATGCTTAGGCAGCAGCAGGTGGCAGGTTCATCTGAGCTTGGCACATGATTACAGCATGATTGCAGTGCTGAGTGATGAAAGCTAGAATCAGTCAAAATGTATGTGGGCTGAGGGACACCTGGAAATCCTCTTTATGATTATGAGATCATCACGCTGGATAGGGACCTTTTCTGGAAGTGGTTTTAGTCGTGTTGTACTGGTTTTTAACTCCACATGTTGGCCTCTGCTGATGGGTTACTGCATGGGAATACAGTCCTGGATGCTCCCAGGTTCACAGGAAGGCAACAGCTCTGAGAGAAGAGCTAGAGGAGCAGCGGTGTGAGCTCCACTGACTGGGATCAGAGGGAAATCAGCTGCTCTCCTGTGGAGGAAAAAGGTGCCTAATAGTGGTTTTCTTGACTGACAGGTTGACGTGTCCCTTTTCACTACATCCACGAACCTCCTCTGAGGACTTCCTCTTTTCCTCCTGCCTGACAGCTCCATCTTCATGATCCTTTGTCTGGTATATCTACTATTCCTCCTCTGCACATATCCAGACTATCAGAACCTCGCACCTCTGACTCGTAGTTGTCCCTCTGATGGACTCATTTCTAATCCTGTCTGTCCTGGTACTCCAGTGAAGATTAAACATCTCAGCCTCCTGTCATTCCTGCTATTGGATACATGAGTGTCAATCAGGCTGACTGTAACACACTGCTTTTTCATCAATATTTCACATTTTCATGAGATGAGGCTGGAGTGTTGTGATTCCACAGTTTTACACTTCACTTCTTATCACCTGTAAATTGACTTTTTTCATCCTAGTTCTGTGTTTTTGGTTTCGCAGCACATAAAATTTCTTTCTGGGTTCCCTAATCTGTTTATCTGACCACAGTGTTTTTGCTCTCAGATAGAAATGACAGGGAGCCGCATTCATGCAAGAGCAGGTGGAAGGAGAGCTCTGACTTGAACAGGCACTGTCTCAATGAAAGAACCAGGTTCAGCTGTGAAGCTGGACAGGGCGGTGGCTGTGTGACTTTAGAGACCAACAGAAATGAGGGGAAAAAAATCCTACGAATAACAACTGTGTGCACGAGAAGTGATTTTGTCTTCACCGGTTACCTGTCTGAATCGTCTGTTTCCTCTCCTCATCCTTGTCTCTTCTTAATATTCCTCAGCACCTCTCTCCTCCCGTTTCCACCTTTTCTCCTCTGACTGACAGACTGACATTATAAGGCTGTTAGACACTCAGTGGGTAGAAAATACTGGCTAATTACACACACACACACACACACACACACACGGGCAGGTAGCAGAACAAAAGCTTGTCAGACAGAAATAAAACACAGAGGGAAAGTGACTGAAGGAAGAAAAGGAAACAGAGGGGAAGTGAAGGAAGTGAGGGAAGAAAGGAATGAGAAGGAGAGAAGAAAGGGAGAAATAGAAGTAAGTCAATGATGGAAAAGGAATAACTGATAGGGAAATGAAACATGACATGAAAGAATGAAAAAAGAAGAAAAGAGTGAATAGAAGGAGAAATGAGGGGATAAAACGGGAAGCTGGAGGAAAGAAAAACAAGGAACGAAATGAAAGGAAAGACAGCTAATGTTTTGTCATTAATTTAACATAAAGAGCAATTAAATGTAACTTCAGGTTCAGACATTGAAACAGACTTAAAACAACTTTAAAAACAATGAAGTGACTCGTGTGCTGAAGTAATCTGCTGTGATGTCATTTAATTTTCTATTTGAAGTTTTATTTTCCCACCGTTGACCACCTAAATAACAGCATGTACCTCACTAACATCAGTGAGACTTTAACTGGATTATTTTTATAAACTGCAGCCTTGCTCCCTTAATGACACAGCACACCAGCGATGGTTACATTCTGGCTCTTTTTAGGTCTGTACGCACTGTGTTAAGTTTAGATTGATTAATCAGCTAGAACTGAGCAGGTTATCAGGTGACTGATGACTATCAATAGATCATAAAGTCATCTAACTTACGTCCATCATTTTCATCATTCTCTGCATCTTCCTCACATGGATTTCTCCCTTTTCTCTGATATATATTTATTTTTTACACTTACAGTGGTGTTTCACGGAGCTCCACACGAGGACCTTTCTAGTTGTACACTGAGAGAATTCCTAATTTTAAGGTTTATATGCAGATGACACAGATTTATGTTCCCATCTCGTCACTGAGAGCTTTATGGACTAATTGAAGGATTTTAAAGGTGATTCTGTGTTGAACTAGGAGCCAGTAAAGTGCCCTCAGTCCTGGGGTAATGAGGTCAAATGTAGCTATGAGGACTCTGGCTGCTGCGATCTGAATGAGCTGAAGTCGTCCTGCAGATGATTTGGAGGGTCCTTCAAAAATAGCATTACATTAATCTAACCTGCTCAATATTAAACAATTGCTTAAAAATATAACAATGTTAGAAAATTCTCAAACTGACTCTGATAATTTTCTAACATTGTTTTTTTTTAAGCAATAGAAAGTCATTCCGGTGACCTTATTAATATGGTTATACAAACTGAGATTGCTGTCCAGAATGATGCCAGGATTCCCGACTCACTCACTGTGTCTCAGAGACAGGGCTGATAAATATGAACATTTTCTGTCTCTGACTTTATGGACCAACAACAAATATTTCTGTCCATGTTATGGTTCTTTATGAGGTGAGCGCATGCAAAGAAGGGAGGGTCTGGTTGAGGCTCTAAAAGCCTTTAGTTTGTCCAGGATCAGAAGCACTTCAGGAGTCTGAGCTGAGTGTACGGGGACGATGCGATCAATCACAGAAACATGTTTTTGTATTTTTATTGAGCAGTTGCAGTAATGAGTTTTTAACGTGGTTTCATTTGTTCTCAGCTTTGCACGAGTGTTTAAAAAATATTTAATGCTCTTAAAGACCGGACCTCCCTGCATGCTTTAAGCAGCAGTGTCACTTGTGTCGGTGAGTCAAACCAAGTAAATTAAAGAGCCTCCCTTTGAATGAAAACAAAATAAAGATCCTAGACAGCTGTGCACTGAGGTGACCCTCTAAAGTAAATCTTTTGTAATTATTGCTGTGTTTGATGTTTTGATTCAGCTAGAAGCTTTTAAATCTCCCATGGCATTTTACAGAAACAAAGAGCACACGAAACAAGTTCAATATCTGCCATTAAAGAGAGAGAGCGACGTTAGAGAGGCAGAGCTGCGTGGAAGATTGCTATTAGCATCGGGACTGTTTGCTCTCCATTATGGAGTAAAGTGACTCTGAAGGACGACACCACCTGAATGTGTGTTCTCGTACGGCTAACATTGTGGGGACATGCATCTGTTTACTTGGGTTACAGACTTGTGTCTGTACAGTAATTCATTATGCTCTATGGGGACCAGACACAAGTCACCCCGCAAACACAATACATATACAGTGCTTTTGATCTTAAAGAAAAATACTTGGATTAAAAAAAAAGATGGATGTAAAGGGACGCAAGCAATGGAGGAAGCAGAAAAGGCTAAGGGAAAGAAAAAACATTTAAGGAAGAAAGATGGAAGAATGAGACATGGAAAAAGTCTATATAAATGAGAAAAGATGGGAGGGAGGAAAGATGGAGGGGAGGAATTAAAGAAAAAAGCCTGAA
Source organism: Pterophyllum scalare (assembly GCA_024447675.2). Classification (NCBI taxonomy): domain Eukaryota; kingdom Metazoa; phylum Chordata; class Actinopteri; order Cichliformes; family Cichlidae; genus Pterophyllum; species Pterophyllum scalare. Next base: position 51,076 of record JAMQGT020008970.1, on the reverse strand, counting down.
AAACAGTGATGAGGAAATAAAAGTGAATGAAGTGAAGAAAAGTGTAGGATGAAGAAAAAGAGGTTGAGTAGAAGTGAAAAAGAAAGAAAGGTGACAATGACAGAAACATTAAAGTCGACGAAAACACAGAAAACACAGGGTGATGGAAGGAATTACAGGATATAAGGATCAGAATTAAGGAAACGGGGCAAATGTAAAGAGACTGCATAAAGAAAAGAAACAAAGAAAAATGTAAAAAAAAAAAATATGAAGGGAGGAAGTGGAAAATGCCAGGAAAAAATTGGAAAAGAGGGAAGGAAAATGAATAAAGGGAGAAATATGTGAGCCATGAAAGATAAAAGCTAAGGAAAGGATAGGTGGAGAGGGACTCTCACTATAATACACAAATCTGTTTATTGCTTTGTCCTCCTACAGGACTGACAGCAGAACAAACTAACCTGGCTCACAGGCACATTATAGGTCTCTGAATTATTAACCCACGTAGAAGGCATTCATACCTGTGCACCCTGTGCCAATAGCAACATGTAGTTAGGTACATTTCAAGGGAGGTTCAGGTCAGGTAATTTTCTGCCATTATGCACCTACAACACCTGATGAAAGCATCCCTTTGTTTTACTTTCAAGACCAACAGCATGAACAAGGCAAATAATACAGTAGCATCGACATGTTCTAGTTTACAGAATTAAGGGAAGTGAAATAGAAAATAGGATGTCATATTAAAGGGAAGGAAGGCAGAAAGAAAAGAAGCAAGGAGGAAAAAGTTTACAAGTGAAGACATTATGAAAGTAAACATCATAAGTAGATGAAAATTAAAAAGACGAAGAAAAAGTTAAATTGAATGAAGATAAAACTGAAAGGAGAGGTGAAGGAATAAAAGAGATTTAAGAGAAGGAAATAAAAGGAAATAAAGATTAAAGGAAGGAAGGAAGTCACAGCTTCATGTTGAGATGATCTGTAAGCCTTACAAGTCCTAAAAATAATTTTTGGCAACTCAAACATCTCAATGGCGTAAGGTCCCCCACTGGGAAATTACTGTGAGGACGGTCCCTGTAGAGTTAGAAATGTAAGGAAGAGTGTGTGTGTGTGTGTGTGTGTGTGAACTAAAAGGACCAGTGTGCTTCACAAGGCCAACTCCTATGACCTTGTACGTAATTGTCGTATTAATGTTCCTCTTGATTGGGCTCTACATCTAGGAACAAACAAACACACACACACACGCCTGCATCGTTTACCTGCAGGTCCATTCAAATGCAGATAAACCAAATTAAAAGCATCAAGGAGGGCTCTCGGCCTGCTCTGGCCTTGCGTCACAGCTCAGCAGCAGGTGGATAAATACAGCCGAGTTTTTATTTTCGTAAGATTTTAGCTGCAGGTCGAGCCACAGGAGGCCAGAACAATCATGTACGGTCTTTTTGAAACAATAAAATTATCCAATGTTTAACATAAGCAAAAAACAAAGGAAGACAACAGCGAACCGCTCCTCCTATCACACCCACAATTCAATTCAGTTTTACTTACATAGCGCCAACTCATGACAGCAGTCGCCTCAAGGGCTTAAAGTAATCCCAGCAAACAAAATGACATAAGAAAGAAAGATTCTCATCATTCAAAAAACAAACAATCAAACAAAAAGTCATATTTCAAAAAAGGCCCTCAGTCCCAATTTTGTTTTTCAGCATATGGCTCAATGGAAGGTCTGACATATATCTTATCCAGTGGATAAAATTTAATGTTTTTTTTAATTATTATTTTTTTGTGAGGTTGTTTAATGTTTGTTCATTTTTATCCATCCATTCTCTGAACCACTTCTCGAATTAATGGTCGCAGGGAGTCTGGAGTCTATCCAAGCAGTCATAGGGTGAAAGATCAGACTCAGGCCTATACAGAGAGACAGACAAGCATTCACACATATGGGCAGTTCACCAGTTAACCTAACTCATGCAGGTCTTCGGACTGTGGGAGGAAGCTAGAGAACCTGGAGAGAAACCACGCAGACAGGAGGAGAACATGCAAACAGGAAGAAGCCGGATTCAAACCCAGTACCTTCTTGTTGTGAGGCAATAGTGCTGATCACTGCACCACTGTGCCATTTTTGTTATATTTAATATTATTATGGTCTTTGAATATGAACCATATAGAAATACAGACCCGAAGGTGTGATATTAGTGCTTTATCATTTAATTATATTAAGGTGCGCAATATTTAACAATAAAATTGTGAACATGTAAAGATGCTATGTGTGAGTCACTGTGAGCATGGTATAAGAGACTCTGTTACTGTAAAGGTGGTTGTTAGTGTGTTCCTCTCAGCATGACTTCTATAACTTTCAACATTATAAAGGTTATTAGACCAACCCAGAAGAACCACAATATGAGCATATACTATAATTTGTAATTTTGAAAGTTACAAGAACATATTTTAACAGCAGATATTCATGACTAATTTTGTTCAGGTGGTGGGACGTAGATGTGGTTTAAATGCTGTTAAAACTGTTATTCCTGTGTGAAGAATATAAACCTACATTCCTAACTTAAAAAAATGTTTTAATCCTTGGGGCTCATCAGCGTACGAGCGGGTGACCATGTGATGAAGCGTGGTGAAGGCAGCCTGGGTTTGCATCCCGACCTGTGGCCATTTACTCTGTGTCTTCCCCCATCTCTCTCTCTCTCTCTCTCTCGCGCTCTCTCTCTCCTGTCTGCTCTCCACTGTAACCTACTAAATAAAGCAATGAAAGGCCAAAATAATAATAAAAAATCTGGTATCAAGAGAGAAAATGCTTAAATTAACCAAACTCTCTGTTACAATATCTCCCAGAATGGCAATTTTTTTGGAAAATGAAGAATAGATTCCACATTCAAGATCCAAGAACCACCTTTTTAAATAAAGCTTGCATTATTAGGGGTGTGGCCTCTTTGACTGACAGGTGGATGGCGACACAGGTGGCTGTAGCTACTAAATGTCTGCTAGGCTTCACTTCAGCTAACTGGAATCTCTGAACTGGACCTCTGGACCAGGTTTGTGCTGTTGGAGCCTTTTGGAGCATTTTTAATGCAATTATCTGGCCAATAATATGGCTTCTGTGCGCTTCATTGGACTAACAGACCACCCACAGAGGCTGAGCTCCAGTTTGGGGCACAGTGAGATTCGAGGACTTTATTTGGACGTTACTGATTAACAGGTATCTCCGTGTGTGTTAGACGCTCGTACAGGTTATGATAGACAGACACAGCAAACCTTCTTGCCACAGCTCGCATTGATGTGCCATCCTGGATGAGCTGCACTACCTGAGCCACTTGTGTGGGTTGTAGAGTCCGTCTCATGCTACCACGAGTGTGAAAGCACCACCAACATTCAAAAGTGACCAAAACATCATCCAGAAAGCATAGGTACTGAGAAGTGGTCTGTGGTCCCCACCTGCAGAACCACTCCTTTATTGAGTGTGTCTTGCTAATTGCCAATAATTTCCACCTGTTGTCTATTCCATTTGCACAACAGCATGTTTTTTGAGCAGTGTATTAAAAACTCAGATTTATCTCAGTTACCTTGCCAGTTTCTTTTGAGCTCCCTCTGAGAGATTTTTAAACTAAGCCTGAATCTGACTGATGGCAGCTTGTCCTGCTGGTAACTTCATGGCTTCGGTCTCCAACAAGGAAAGAAAAGAAAATCAGAGCGAGAGGCTGGCGGGGGAAAGCACCGCCATCACCGGCCCGCCCTGCTTCACCTTAGCCTCCCTCTGAAAGGACTTTGATATCATTTAGTTAAGTCTGTGGGAGCATCAACAGTCACATTTCATCATCACCATGTCTCCTGTTTGAGAATCAGTCAGACACCTTCACAGATCAATAACAGAGCCGCTCACACCCCCAAATCATCATCATTGCACACAATCAGACTGCAGGCAGAGGCAAATATCTGCAGTGCTTATCAAGAGTTGTCCTTCAGAAGATGTGTAGATATTCAAACTTAAACTTTATTGAATACACTGTGACTCCAGGTGCCTGTTCCCATTGATCAACCAACCAGCAGGCTGAAATTATTAGCTGCTTAATCAATTGAGAGATAATTACCTGGAAATTGGCTTGGAAATTGATTTAAAGTGAACATCTAGGAACATGAAGTAATTTAAAAGTAAAAACACTGTAAATAATCTGTTCAACACTGTAAGTCTGAAAACTAACTAAAGCTGTCCGATAAATGCAGAGCAGGAAAAGATGACATTTCTGTCTGAAGGCTTTTACAGCCACGAGGCGATCGGTGTGCATCAGCGTGGGAATGCTGGAGGCCGTCCTCTAGGATGCTTTGATTTGCTCTGTCTCCTCACACCCGAGTGCAGCCACAGCACCGACGAGTTTCACCTCTGCAGAGGAACAACAGACTGACTGCGTCGGTTATCACTACACAATTTGCAGAGCGACCTGAGATTTGCTGCCAGGCAGGAAGCCCCTCCCATTCCCTCTTGTTGCTTCACAAACGCTGATTTCTGCAGCAGTAACATACCTGAATATACCTCTGAAATGATCATCCCATTTTTAAAAAGGGTGCATGATCGAAGTCTGTGCACAAACAGCAGAATCAGCCCTGAATCGCGCACTCTTTAACCAGACTTTCAGCAGCCTCTCAGGCTGCTCAGCTCATGTCAAAACAACAAAAATATCGAATATACAACCTTTTTAATATCAATGAACATTATTTTAAATCCTCTCAAGCTGTATGAGCAGTACTGAGAGCAGCTCTTCATCAGATCAGTCCACGGAGGCTCTGATGGGATTTTTTTTAATGCAAACTTCTTTTTGAAGGACGTGGATCACCCTGTTTCATTTAGCACTTAGTTAAATAATAATAATCATAATGAGCTTTATTTTATATGTTTGATGGACGTGACTGTATCACTGTTTATCTTTATTCCTGTTATTATTGCCGTACCTGTTCCTGCCTCCAACCTGACGGGAACAGAAGGCTGAAACTGAGAAAATATAAATCATAAATACTGAAATATAAGAGAGAATAAAAACGTCGGTCTCACAGACCTGACAGACAGAAATGTAAAAGAAAACATAAATCATGCTATGGCAATAATAGTGCAATCATAACTATTTCTAACCCCAAACACTAAAGACTTGAGTGATAGTCCTGAACAAAGCGACAGAGTCTGAAACTACAGGAGCGCCATCTACTGACGACACCTCTGTGCTTGTGCCGCTCCCTCATCCAGCTTCCCAAATCCAGACTGAAAGAAAAGCTCAGTGAAGATCTCCTTTAAAGAAGGTAAGGTCTGAAACAGAAAAACTGACATCAGATTCCTGAAAGTTACTCAAAAGGTTCACACACACACACACACACACAAATAAACAGCATTGGAATTCTTGGAATTAGAAGAATTAATCCTGGCAAAATGCAGCAAATAAAACCGATCATTCACAATAAAGCAGCGCTCCAACAATTCTTTGTTTTTACAGAAGGGAAGTTTCCACTGATTATTACCCAAAGTAGCAATCCATCAACAAGCTTCAAATTATTAGTTTTGTTTTTTATCCTTCACTACAGTCAGAGTGTGTTTTATTGATGGCATAGTCCTCATGTTAATAATTTACTGTCAGAAATCTTTACAGGTTAAAACCAAAAGCAGCAACATCCATACATCCATTATTTGTTGATTCCAGATTGCAATAATTGCATTCAGTTTAAATCTGATTGCTTTGTTTTGTTTGATGGTTGCAGTTGTTTAGTCTCATCCTGTGTCCACTGAATGTGCAGAGTTTCTTTATCAGGCTCGATTTTAACACTGACACGTAGACTTATTATTTTCCTCAGGACGGAAGCTTTCTAAACGTCTTAACGTGACAGTTTGCACATTAACGGGAGGCAGACGGCTGTTTTCTGTTGGACTGAATGAACATGAAGAGAGGGAGCATGTGAGACGCTGGTGTTTGTACAGAGTTACAGGCAGAGCCGAGTTTCTCTTGTTGTTGCAGAGTTTGTTTAAAAGGCCACACAGAGAAGGAATGAAAACAGTTCAATATTCTGTAAAAGCAGGAGAGGCCGTGCTGCACCTGCACTGCAAAAAAAAAAGATTTCTCGACTGGCTTCAAAATATCTGCAACATGAAATGAGTCAAGATTTAAAAATCACTGACTTCAAACTGCTGAGTCTCATTTTCAGTGAAAAAAAATTTTCCCCACATAAATTTGATTAATTTAAATTTAATTAAACTTTATTCAAAAAGCGACAAATCACAACAAACAGCCACCTTAAGGTGCTTTATATTGTAAGGTAAAGACAATAATTACAAACATTACAGACATTAACTCAACTTAACTTTATTTATAAAGCACTTTAAAATCAGTGCCATTGGCCAAAGTGCTGTACACAAATAAGAGCAAACAGGTTTAAAATACATATATAAAAAAAGTAAAACCACAATTACAATACCAGCATCTCAGGCTGAGTTAAAAGCCAAGGAGAAGAAATGCATTTAAAATCAGAGAGTGAGTCAGCCTGCCTGATGTGCAAAGGGAGATCATTCCATAGTTCTGGGGCAGTGACTGGAAAAGCATGGTCACCTCTCATCTTCCTCTTTGTCTTTGGCATAACTAAGAGTGACAGATCAGCTGACCTGAGTGAGCGTGCAGGGACGTATAAAGCTGAAGCTGCATAAAATGTGTATTATTTTTTATACACATCAATAAATGAATTGAACTGTTATCAAAATCTGCTGGGATGAAAACATGTCTCACAGATTTGACCAGGACAGCAATAATACAAAAACACAATGACTCCAAATGCCACTGAAAACATTGGAAAGAGAAAATATTAAATACATCTTCACCTGTGAAACGTTCAGCCTCTCTGGGAGGACACCCAATCATGACTCGAACTCTCATTAATCAAATTTCCAATCACTTTCTTTTTTCTTCTTTTTAGATTCACACAATTCAGGGATGGGGCTGTAGTTTTTTAGTTTAGTGCTCATATGCAAATCTTTTAGAATGAGCTGCCTGAGTTCGATTGAAATTTATTATTATAGCATTGTGCATATATTCAAAAAACACCTGCCTTGAAGTCAAAGTGCTTCATGAGTTACTAACAGGTGAATATGATCGGGGGGTAAAATGAGGCTGTATGAACTAAATCAATAAAGGGAAAAAAGTTTAATATTAGATTTATTCACTGACTAATACAATTATTGCAAAAGTAAATTTGACAAAGTTCAGAAAATTTTTTTATGAATAACAAAACTGTAAAATGTGATACTGAAACACAAGTCTAATTAATGAGGTAACCTGTAAATCAATAAGACAAACTATACATAATTTTAATCATGAATTATTTAAAAGAAAATGTCCATTTATGTCCCAAGGAAAACACACTTACTTTCTTTTTGGGAATGCAGGGAAGGTAAAATAACCAATAAGCTTTTACTGGCACAAGTGTGTCATTGGCAGGAGAGTCTGTTTCATCATCTGAACACACAAAGAAGAATCATTTAGAAAACCACCCCTGTATCTTATAGCCAAGTTAAGAATGAAAGATTAAAAACCAGCAAAGTTTGAGATATTTACCAGAGCCAGCGGCACAAATCAGAGCCATCAGCCTATAAAATTATATTTGCCTAACTTATTATCATCAAAAATTTAATACCAGTGGTCCTCTTACAGAGTCTTGTGGGACACCAACTAATTGTATATGTGCAAAACCTTGACAACACTGTTTCAGCAAAAGAGATAACTTCATCATTTCATACTGTTTCTGCTGCCAAATTATCTGATTTAGCACAGAAACTATCACCATCCTCAAAGTTTCTAACAGCACAAAACTACTGAAGGAAAAACCAGAAAGGGATGGTATTTTAAGGGTTAAAGAAAATAAAAGTAAAAATCAATCTGAGCTCCATGAAATACAATTTTTGATCCTGTGAAATCACTTTCTAATTTGAAATAATTCAGCAGAAGGGAAAAGTCCTAACAAAGTCAACTTTCCCAGATTTTGCTTTTTACAGTGTCGTCCTTCACATTAACGCACAGACAGACGGTGACCGGGGCGCTTTGTCCAGCTCCTCTAATAACCTGCAGCCAAGGGCAGCACCTGAACACACCACAGACACACACGCACACACACACACATACACACACACACACACACTACAAAAACATACACATCCAATTATGAGCTATTGATTTCTCTAAAAAGCAGCTGTAGCTGTCAGGTGTGTGTGGGTGTGTTTGTGTTTGTGTGTGTACTGTTGTGGGGACTCGACTTCCTTCATAAGGTAAATCAATCAGAAAACTGACTGAAGGTTTGAGGTTGCAGGAAATGAATGGAAGTCGCTGTGATGTACTCTGAAATGGCTGAAACATCACTCTCTCTCTGAGTGTGTGTGTGTGCAAGTGTGTGTGTGTGTGTGTGTGTGTGCAAGTGTGTGTGTGTGTGTGTGTTTCCAGCTGCTGCCACTTTAATTTCCATCAGTATTGGATTTGACTTAACCTGAAGGTTTCCTCTTTCAGTCCTGTGGAGGGTGGCACTTGGTTTAGGTGTGTTTGCAGCCTGGATGGGTGGGCATACTATCAGCAGGAAGCTCTTTCTCATGTTTCTACTCCTCTTTTTATTTAATTTGACTTAATCAAGTCCACTCATTAAGTTTTCTGACTGAGAACAGGAAACCATTAAGACCAGTAAAACAGTATGTGATTTATTTTGAAAGGTCTACACATTCAGAAGGAAACTTCTTACTAATTTACATGCAAGCTGGGGTTAGCCAGCTAGCTGCCACGTTGGATATCCATTTGTCCACATTAGCAGGTGGGAAGGAAAAACTCCCTTTTAACAGGAAGAAACCTCCAGCTGAACCAGGCTCAGGGAGGGGCAGCCATCTGCTGTGACCGGTTGGGGCTGAGAGGAGAGAGACAGGACAGAAGACATGCTGTGGAAGAGAGACAGATTAATAATAACTAATGATTAAATGAGTGTTTTATAAGCAGAGTGAAAAGAGGTGAATGAAGAAGAAACACTCAATACATCATGGGAACCCACCAGCCCTAACTATTAGTTTAATCAAAAAGGAAAGTTTTAAGCCTAATCTTAAAAATAGAGAGGGTGTCTGTCTCCTGAATCCAAGCTGGGAGCTGGTTCCACAGAAGAGGGGCCTGAAAGCTGAAGGCTCTGCCTCCCATTCTACTCTGAAGTATCCTAGGAACCACAAGTAAGCCAGCAGTCTGAAAGTGACGTGCTCTATTGGGGTGATACGGTACTATGAGGTCTTTGAGATAAGATGGGGCCTGATTATTCAAGACTCTTGTATGTGAGGAGAAGGATTTTAAATTCTATTCTAGATTTAACAGGGAGCCAATGAAGAGAAGCCAATATGGGAGAAATCTGCTCTCTCTTTCTAGTCCCTGTCAGTACTCTAGCTGCAGCATTTTGGATCAGCTGAAGGCTTTTCAGGGAGCTTTTAGGACAGCCTGATAATAATGAATTACAGTAGTCCAGCCTAGAAGTAATAAATGCATGAATTAGCTTTTCAGCATCAGTCTGAGAAAGGATGTTTCTAATTTTATAAATATTGCGCAAATGCAAAAAAGCGGTCCTACATATTTGTTTTATGTGTGCATTGAAGGACATATCCTGGTCAAAAATGACTCCAAGATTTCTCACAGTGTTACTGGAGGCCAAAGTAATGCCATCCAGAGTAAATTTCTGATTAGACACCATGTTTCGAAGATTTTTGGGGCTGAGGACATCCAGGCCTTTATGTCTTTAAGACATTCCTGCAGTTTAACTAATTGATGTGTATCATCTGGCTTCATGGATAGATAAAGCTGAGTATCATCTGCATAACAATGAAAATTTATGCTATGCTTTCTAATAATACTGCCTAAAGGAAACATGTATAATGTAGATAGAATTCTGTATTCTGTAAGGCAGAATAAATCAATATGTTGATCAATTATTAAATCATTTACTAACAGGGACTCAGAAGAGCGAGACCTAATGTTTATTAATCCACATTTAACTGTTTTACTCTTTGGTGCAGTTCAGGATGCTATATTGTTCTTTCTTTGTGAATTTTTATGATTAAATAATTTTTCACAGGTTTTTGGTTTGTTTTTTGGTGGGCTGGGAGCAGGCACTGTCCCCATGGGGATGGGGTGTTGGGGGGATGACAGGAGAAGAGGACCTGCAGAGAGGTGTGTAAGACAGCAACTTTGGTGGTGACATGATACCGCAGTGAGCGCGCCACATCACTTGGTGTTACATCAGCTTTGTTTCTGCTCAGTTTATCTTCAAGCTGAATATGGTCACCTCAGTTTTGACTTAATTCATGTTTCAGGGTGAAACTCTCCTCTGTGGACCTGGTTTCCGGAGGTCTGTGAGAAAATGAACGTCCTGCTCAGTTGATCTCTGAGCTCAGATGAGTTTATGGTCTTAGTCGTTGCTTTCAGGTCTGATCGAATAAAACGGCTCAGCTCAAAGCTTTAAGAACAACCAATAGGTGACTTCATGGTGGCTGCGTCCATCTTTTTTATACAGTCTGTGATTAAACCGGATTCTGTCGATTCAATCAGCTGCGAGGGTCGAGAATGTCAGCCGATCAGCAATTAATCCGATTTTTTCCATTCCCGATATTTAATAGCGGTAACACTTTCCCCACATTTGCGTGACAGAAGCAAACTGCAGGAAATATTCTGTAATTTAAAACTGAGGAAGACTTCAGAGAACTGAGCTGGAAATACAGAAACCTGAAACACACCGCCTGACCTGCATCTATGATTTAACTGTTTGCATGAGTACATTTTCTTTCACAGCATTCACATTAAACACAAAAGGCTTCTTAATGCTGCACCATTTATTAAACATCTCCTACAAAAACACAATAGAAAATTAGTTCTCTGTCACAATTTTACAGACACTCAGAGACTGAAGACAGACAGACTCGTGCTGTTCACACAGAAAATGGAATCAATTTTTTTTTAAAAACGCAATAAACCCAATAGACAAAATGAAAGCGGGTTTTTGTTTCAGCTTGAAGATAAATGAGGAAACTGCTCCTCCTACAGGACACGTTCAGTCATTACAGCCTCCTGATGATTTTTTTTTTTTTTAGTATACGAACTGATCAGTGTTATCGATTTCCTGTCAATCTGCGCAGCCTGCTCAGGTGGTTTTTATCACCTCTGTGCCACCTCAGAGCTGCAAGCATTAAAAAAATAATTTTGCAACCATTTTTCTCATTTCAGTCACAGATCAATAAAGAAACTCCTGAGCAGATTAATTAATAATAAAAATATTTTGGTTCCTGGAGTCTTCATTGGTCCTTTAAAGCTCCTTCGAGTCAAACATTTATCCAGCACATGATTATTAATCGTTTATCTACAAAATACAAAAATTTAAAAAATAATTAAGTGATGTGTTTTTCTCCAAATCTTCCCATCAAACAGGCTGAAACCATCAAATGTTAAAGATTTCTTAAAAAAGGTAAATAATTTGATACAGTGGCGACTAATTACTGCAGGAAAAAGCCCCTAATTTTAAACTTTGGGAATAAAATGCACTTGTGTATGAAATCTTTGGTCGTTATTGAACAGTCAAGAATCAGAAAAGCATGAGATTAAATAAAAGACAGGATATAAAAATGGCTCTTCCTGTTTTTAAGAGAGTAAAAGTCTTAACTCCCTCGTTTCCTGTCTTTTCTGATTTAAAAAAAAAAAGTTTTTAATAATATGTGCTTGGAGAGCCGTCTCTGAAGCTGAAACCTGAAAAATATCACGACAGCAGCCTTCAAACAACAAAACATCACGTGACACAAAGACGAGCTCTGATTGGTCGCTCTGAGTGTAAAAAAAAAAAGAAAAAAAAGGAAAATAAATAGAAGAGGCAGAGGTGCGGCTCCTCCTCCTCCTCACCACTCCTTCTTCTTCTCATCCATGGAGACCCCCCCTGGCCCCAGGGCCACCACCAGCAGCAGGCCCCCGATCACCGAAGTGGTCTGGAAGAAGTCGTACTTGAGGAAGTCGTGCATGGGCTTGTAGGAGGGGATGCTCCAGAAGGCGTTGAAGGTGAAGTTGATGCAGAGCAGCCAGGCCACCAGAGTGAGAGCCGCCAGCTTCGTCTTAAAGCCCACCGCCACCAGGACCATGAGGGCCGTCCCCACCACGTTCTGCAGGAACTGAACAACAACACGCCATCAGACTGCATGTACGTGGACAGAGCAGCATGCATGCAGTGCTACAGGCTGTTATCGCTTTTGTCTTTAGCATCTGATGCGTGCTGAGACTCACGCTGAGGAGGCTGAGGTCAAAGTGCAGCAGCGTCATGAACATCAGGACGAGGAGCACCCGACCTCCGAGCTGCAGGAGGTGCTTCGGAGAACTCTGATGTCCGAGAGAAGGAACTCCTGCGAACACGCTGCGCGCCTCCCCCCTGCATTCCGCCAGGAGGAGGAGGAGGCCTCCACCCAGCGCCAGGTTCCTGCAGAGGAGGAGGACGTGAATGACTGCACATCACACTTAATACTTTTATATCTTTATAGTTCCAGTTAAAGAACATCTTCAACTTGAATTCAAACATCAGCTGCAGAGTGAGTCACTTCCTGTCTGTCCTCCTGCTTTCGTTACACGAGGTTAATAAAGTTATTTCAGAAGAAGATGGAGACTCACCTCATGAGGAACTTGAGGTCCCACAGGATGCTGTAGGCCACCATCTGCAGGTCAAACAGATTCAGATCATCAGAGTAAAACACAGAGAGAGCAGCCGGTACTCACACAGCAGCGCCCCCTGCTGTGTGAACGCCTCATCTGCAGCTCTCAGAATCAGTACCAGCCAAGAGGCGGGCCTGCTGCTGCTCTGGGGTCAGCACAAGTCTGTTCACGTCTTATTACCTTTAAAAAGGTGTTGAAGATTTTCTTTCAGAGACAATGAAAATCACTCAAAAGTTTCAGGTTTTCATCCAAACAATTAAAATTCAGTCGTACGACATTTAAAGCTGTGGAACGAGAAGCTTTGATCTCATACGTACAAACAGAAAAAGTTAAATCAGTTGTTCCTGGTACCGCCCCCAACAACTCCGGAAATTCTCATATAGCAAAGCCGTTCAGAATTTTCCGAGTTATCCTGCTAACGGACAGACAGACAGACGAAAACATCACCCTCCACCGATCAATGTGCGAAGTAATAAGAGTGTTTGATGGCCATGACGCAGAACACAGGTGTGTGTACGTACCTGCAGAGCGATGATGCCAAACAGAGCGCCGCAGGCGTACTGAACAAAGTTCCTGCTGAGGATCAACACGCAGCAGCCTGCAGGCACACAGACGCTACACGTTTGATCTCTATAATAACTGAAAGCTTTAAATGTTAATGAGCATACAGGACAACTGATAATCACTCAGAGACTGGTGGAGCAATCTTAAAAAACATAAAGCAAGTTATTTCTGCTAAAGAAACGGCCTGGTCCCCTAGAGGTGGCTGTGACTGACTGACTGACTGACATGTGCATAATCACATGCGCCATGGTGTGAAAGGAGGTGTGGGGTGATCAGGACCCTTCCACAGAGGGCAGAAAATGCTGCCTCCAAGGGAGAAGGGAAGCAAAAGGTACACATGCATGTAAAGAAAGCCCTCAAAACATGCGGTTATGACAACTGGGCCTTCATCAAATCAGCCAAGACGCACAGGAAAGAAGGTCAAACACAAACTAGGAAAAAACAGACTAGCAAGTGGAACAACGCTGTCATCCCTTATGTGGCAGCCTTGTCAGAGAAACTCAAAAGAATTTTCTCCAAGCATGACATCCCAGTATACTTCAAGCCAAGTCACACTCTGTGGCAAAAACTGGTTAAGGACAAGGACAAAACACAAGATAAGCAGCGTAGTGTATGCTGTGCAGTGCAGGTACTCTTGGATTCAACAATTGCAGCTCTGCACGAGTCGCAGTTGGAAATAGTTTAGCTCCTCCCCTTTTAGGCCACCTTTCTCCTGATTGGGTACCCCTCGCTAACCAAAGGTTTGATCGGTAGGTAGATAGAATGTCTTGGTCTGAGATGATCATATAAGGACATCCCCTCTCTGTGACACAGATCCAGGAGCAGAAAAAAACTGATACCCTGAGTGTTCAGAGCAGAGTGCAGCTCATTAGTGGAAACCCACCACAGGCCAGCAGATAGTTAACATGACGCAGAAGAAGAATGAGGGCTCTTTAACATGTAGAAGTGTGTGACTCGGTCCCCACATGTGCAGAGGTGTGTGTGTGCGCGTGTGTGTTACCCAGCTGTCCCAGCAGGTTGATGAGGACAAAGAGGTTGGCGAGGAAGAGTCCACAGTTCCAGGTGGAGTCGATGTACTCGCTCTGCTCGCTCCACTGGAACCACATCCTGATGCCGTCCTCCAGGAAGGTGCTGACCAGGCAGAGGCGGGCCACGTGGGGGAGGTAGTGTTTGGTCACACGCAGGAACTGAAGCAGGAGGCGGGTACAGATTAATTATTACTATAGCACTTAGCTGTCTTACACAACCATCAACTTCTGAGGTTAAAACACAAAAAAGCTCCACAGCTGATGTTCCTCTGCTGCCCAGTAGAGCTTCCAAAAAATCAATGTGAACTTATTTCTGTTTTGCAGCTAATTTCCATTGGCTGATAAACAATCTATAATTCATACAGTAATGAGCCAGGACTGAAGCAAGAATCAAATGGAAGCACCAAACCCTGCAGTTCCTCTCACGACCAGCAGAGGCGCCACAGTGAGTCAGTCCCCATAGACTCCCATGTTAAAACTTTCCAGCAGAAATAAACATGTTTACAGCCTGATACAGAAACTGCTTTAGCCTCTGTAGCTAATTTCCCCCTTAATAATAATTAAGGGTGTGGCCTCTCTGACTGACAGGTGGATGGTGACACAGGCGGCTGTAGCTGCTAGCTGTCTGCTAGGCTTCACCTAGTCCCTGAACTGGACCTCTGGACCGCGTTTGTGCTGTTGGAGCCTTTTGTAGCATTTTTAATGCAATTATCTGACCAATAATATGGCTTCATTGGACCAACAGAAGAAGGTTGGCTCCAGTTTGCTGGATTTTGATTGGACGTTACTGATTAGTAGGTGTGTGTGTGTGAGATGCTCTGTACAGTCTGTTAGCACTGACGTCACAGAAGAAATGTTATATATACTTTTATATACAGTCTGTGTTTTAGAGCAGAGAAGCATTTGCATTTTTAAACTGACTCATTCTCACATCAGACCTGAGCACACTCAGAAACATCACAAAAAAACAAAATCACTCAGTTTACTGCAACATGAACATTTATAATTCCTCCTCTGCCACACCGACTGATAAAAATCAAACTTAAAAACAAACATGTCAACAGATTAGCTGATTATCATCGACTCACAGACTCTGAATGTTTTAGCAGCAGCATCTGACAGCCCGGTTATTTAAATGAGGAAGCTGCTCATCATCATCATCATCATCAGCGTGTCTGATGGTGACGTCAGTCACACAGCTGTTTGCTTCCTCTGAGCTAAAACAGACCAAAAGCCAATAAAGTTCCGCCGAGAAGGTAGATTTCCTGTTGCCGGAGTCTGAAGGTTTAAAAATCCGCTTTAAACGCTGTAATTTACGCCAAATAAACAACACTTTTATTTTCATCGTTTTTGTATCACTTCAGAACTGCTAACTTCCGGTCAGAGAGGCCGCCCGTTCCTCGTACCAGACTCCATTAAGAAATCCTGGCTCGTCGCGATGGTTCACTTTACAGCAGGAATCCGCTCCTCTGTTCCGCACATGTGTGACCCACCAGAACCCGTTTACACGCGTATTAATCTAGAACAGACTTACAGTTTTGTTTTAGCAAACTTAAAATGTAATAAAATATTTGAATTCCAATTTGAATTTTTAATAAACACCCCTGGAAGTCAAACATGAGAAGTCAGAGCTCCCCTAATTTATATCAGCATCTCAGAGAAAAGTACAGCCTGATTTCCGTTTTCTTTCCACCAGACTCCGTTCAAAAACATGGTCGTTTTTAACTTTCCTTCGTTCTCCGCACATGCCGCTGGTCTGGAGAAAATATCTGAACCTGCTCATCCATCCTGTAAAATCGGTCCCGACTTCGGCAGACAAGAGAACTCAATCAAATCACATTTCTGGTGTCAGTGAAAATGAACCTGCACGCCGCTCTTTCCTGTTCCACCCGATCTGCGGCTCCGCTTTAAACTTCAAAAAAGTTCCTTTGAGACCAACAAAGTTCTCAAAGAGGGGAGTTCAGACTCTGGTTTTCTAGCAGATTACGTTCACTTTCTAGCAGTAATCACCGAGCTTTGAACTGCCAGATGTTTGACACATCCGCACCAAGTCCCAGCCCAGAATGTGTCCGGCCGAGGGTGCGCATTTCCCGTGGACGGGAGCTCACCTGGTCCGCTACATCCTCCGCCTGGCTCATGAGGTCTCCGTGTCCCATCTCCGGCTCCGACAATAAGGCACTTCAATGCAGACAAACAGCTCCCAGCTCACGTCCCAGTCCGGCCCGCAGTGATGATGAAGATGCCCCGCTGATGCTGCTGCCTCCCCTGACCCACAATCCTCCGCGCTGAGAGGGGAGGGCGCCCCCTGTGGCCGTGCAGGGCGCAGCATGCCACGTGGACCCGCTTTAAATCGTTCCTGTCTTTTTTTGGTGTGTGTGTGTGTGTGTGTGTGTGTGTGATGGTGGGGGGGTCATTTAACCCCATCACGACTTTGGTGATCAAATTCAGTGATTAAAGGTCATATGACTGTTTTATGCATCTCTGGAAATTTGTAAGAAATACTGAAAACGTTAGAAAGCATAAGTCCTAAAGGTGGGCCAGCTCTGCCACAAGGGGGCGTTATAATGCAGTATGAATGTTTTTCATAGGGTCATAATGTAATTGTGTAATTACTGTAGACCGACATCACACATCAAATATTTATTATTTTCATGTTTTCTGGCAGTACTCAGTCATAAGTGTTATTCTTCCGCAATTCAGACAAAAAAAACCCCAAAGTGTTTAGTCCTTCAGGAAGCTCAGATGCATTATGGGAAATGGTGAGCCGATCAGGTCGGAGCAGTACTGCCCTCTTCTTTGTCTCTCTGTCCTCCCCTCCTCCTCTGAGCGTGGTGGCTCTAAAACAACAAGCAATAGTCAGCTGGTTTACCTGTGTGTGTGTGTGAGGACATAATCAGTTAAGCCTGCAGGTACAGGTGAGATCTGATCATTGGGCTACAGGTGAGTTTACTCAGAGAGGCATCAGGATTATTGCACCTGTATGAAGCTTTTTCAGACTTCAGTGCTTCTTCATGGTGCATTACTAAATGTGGGGAAATAAACCAAATGTGGCAGCGCTGAGATTTCAGTCAGAGAATGTGTCCACTTACTTTTGACTGCCTAAGCTTTGGCCTGTACCTGCCCTTCAGGTGTGTCTGCACTGATTTGAACCTGCTCAGGTTGAAGCCTACTACTGCTTATACTCTGGACTGTTCATTAACACACTTGTTAGGTGTTAGGACAAAAACAAAAAACATTTTTAATAATTTTTTAAACTCATTAAAAATATAAAATCCATATAAATAAAAAAAAGAAGTCCTGAATCAGCCCTGACGCAAGAAGACGTCACAGAGGAGCGAACACTTTAAAATACCACAGCTCTGTGTGTGTGTTACCTGCAGGTGGAGGTAGTGTGTGTGTGTCCTGCAGTGTGTGTGTCGAGCTGCAGATTCACTGTAGAAGAACTTTTTGCAGAGTCGACAAACGAAGCCGCAAACAGGAACCACAAAACTACCTCCTGTGGAGACACAGACAGTTCCCGTGGAAACGGTGTCGTTTTCCAACGCGTTCACACCAAAACACAAGAAGTTGAAAACGCTGTAATTAACACACCAGGCCACAAGTTGGCAGTGTGGGTATAGGAGTCGCAGAGCTCCATCAGCACGTTTAATGACCTGCTGAAACGGGGACGTACCATATGTGGCGTTTGAGTCGTATTCTCCACCGTCCTCCTCCTCCTCTTCCTCTCCAGCGATCTGAAAACATTTTAACTTGTCAGTCCTGAATCATCTGATTTAACTGATGACATCACAGAATGTCCAGTTTTTACCTCTGACGCCTCCTCCTTTGACTCCTCTGTTCCTGCATCCTCCTCTTCCTCAGCTACATCTACTTCTTCCTCCACTACCTGCTCCTCCTCTTCTTCTTCCTCTTCGTCTTCAAAGCAGCCGACAGCATCCACAGTGATTAGCTCCTCCTCCTGAGCCTCCTCCAGGTGCACCTGGGAGGAAACAGATTAAGCAGGTTTGTTCTGTTTGTGAATGAAACCCAAGCCGTCCCACAGAGGAGCGATGGTGCTGCTCCTGCAGCCGTGCAGCATGCTGCCTCCACCGCTGATGGAGAACAGGCTGAGTGAGGAGCTACAGTCAGGGCCAAACGTTCTGGCAGTGGCACAAATTTAGTGTTTCAGACACTTTCAGCTTGTGTTGATGACGTTTACATGTTTCCATGATTCAGTGAACAGTTTCAAAGACTTCACTGGCAAATCAGTCAGATGTGTGCAGAATCGGTTTTTACAGCGCCGACCCGTTTTCTCTACGTTATTCTGGATCTCAGCTTCTGGTCAGGTCCCGATGGATGGAGATCCTCTCCAGCCTCATCAGAGCTCTAATCTGTTTGTGGTCTTCTGTCTAAAGCCTGACCAAACCAAAATCGTCCACACAGACCAAGAGATCGTCAAACAGGAAACTCCTCAGATCTTAATCTGATCAAGACTCTGTGGGCGGTCCTTATAAAGCAGGCAGATGAAGGACGAACGCTGGAAACACTAACTCTGGATGCGTTCGCTGCATCTGCCAATCAAAGTCTGACCATTATTCACAGAATCAAAAACATCTCAATAAAGCCTGAAGCACTTTGTTGCCACCAGCAGTCTCACAGCAGCTGCCATCGACCTCTTTGACCCTTCACCTGACCCTCCGTGTGTTCCGGTGACTCCACGGTGCCCCCCCCAACTGACCTGCTGTTTGTGTTCTGGTGACTTCATGTGCTCCACAAACTTCCTGGGCGTCCTGAAGTGACGTCTGCACACTGGGCAGAAGGGGCGGCACAGCTGTTTGCACATCTGGATCACACACACACACACAGACAGATGTTGGTTGAGGAGGTGTGCCAGTGCCGATCTGCCGTCATCGTGTCACTCGTCTCTCACCTTGTGTTGTTTTGTCCGTCGGTGGATGATGACATCACCACTGAAGTGAGTCTGACAGGTGTCACACCAATGTTGCGCCTCATGTCGACACCCCCTGCTGGCAAAGTAGCACACCTGAAGGCTTTCAAATTAAAATCAGAGTTTCTCTGTTTTACACCCTGTGGGGCAGATTTATCAACCCCCCCCCTCAAAAAAAAGGGTCAAGATGACCTCTGACCCTCAATTTCTTACAAACCAACAGGCTAACCTTCTCTTCCAACTCTAGCTGTCTATCAGCAGTCACATTTGTCCATGTGAGACCCGTTTCCAGACACTCCTACAGAGCACTGATGACCTTTGGTGTATGTGTGTGTGTGTGTGTGTGTATACCTGTCCTGCAGTGTGTGTGTGTTGAGGTGGATGGAGTGTGTGATCTCCTGCAGCTTCTTTACGTGTTCAGGTCCTGACATGTGCTCCTGAAACAGCTGGAAAACACAAATAAAAGCAACATTTAAACACAAACACAGACCCCTGTGAGGACCTGTCCACACCTGCAGACACCTCCACCTGGTGTCACATGGTCTGATAATAATAATGCCTTAGACTTATATAGCGCTTTTCACTGCACTCAAAGCGCTTTACAATTCTGTCCACTATTCATTCACACCTCAATCATACTTGGTGGTGGTAAGCTACTAATGTAGCCACATTATTGGCTGGGGCAGTCTGACAGAAGCGTGGCTGCCAATTCACGCCTACGGCCCCTCCGAGCACCACCGACCACACAACCACATTCACACTAGGTTAAGTGTCTTGCCCAGGGACACAATGACAGCGCTCCAATGGGGACACTCCAGTTGCGAGGTGAGCACCTACCCACTGCGCCACTGCCACCCCAATGATGTCCACAGCAGTCTACGTTGGCAGCTGGACTTACAGCAGACAGGTGTGTGGGGACACTTCAGAATGTGTTTACTGAACATCTTCTGTCTACAGGTTAGAGCAGAGCTGTGAATCCACCTGACTTGTGAGGATTCATACACTGAGCTGCAGGCCCGCCCCCACCCAGTGGCCCGCCCCCTTTGGACAAAGACTTGGTGTGGTGTTTATTGCAGGAAGCTCATAAACAACCAGAAAAAACAAAAAACAAAAAAAACCCACCTGAGTAATCAATCAGGTCGGGTCTGGGCGGACAGAGGTCTCTGAGGCACCATCAGGCTGGGTTTAACAGGCGTGCAGTGGACACCTGAGCTGACAGGTAACACCAATAGAGGCGGAGAGAAAGAAGTGCTGAGTGTTTCTTACCTGCAGAGAGCGACAGGTATGGTTACAGACGTGACAGTGCAGTCCACCCGTCTGTCTCTCAGCTGTCCTGTCCGTCGGTCCGAACTCTCGGCTCTCACTGCTCTGCTGGATAGTGACCTTCAGTGACCCCACGCCCTGCAGCTACACAACATCACAACAGGTCACCTGACAGTCACGTGTCTCCGTCACTCCCTGGTTCTTACTGCTGATGGAGTCATGCACAGGTCGAGTCACATTTAGCCTGATGGTCTTTGACCCTAATGGGGAGTTTATTGAGACTCCATCAGAGGGAATTGTAGAACTAACAGTTGGAGGGTGGGGACTGACCTTTGTGGGCTGTCAGTGTTTTCTGTGGCGAAGTAAATATAGCCTCAGTGTGTAGCCTCATTCTTTACCTCAGCTGCTCTGCTGCCCTCGCTGTGCTCTGCTTCCCCCTGCTGTTCCAGATGAGTAACATCTGGTAGAACGAACAGGTAAATTTTATTAATCCACAAATCAAAATGTCTGAACTATGCCGCTGACACACACCTGCTGTTGGAGAACATGATCCGGGGCCTCTGTATCTGCTGGGTGGAGGAGCCAGCTCCTCCGTCCTGTGAAAAACACCAAAAACACGACGATTTTACTCGACTTTCACGGACAACGGATGGCGATGTCTGTTTGTTTGAAGCGGACTGACCCCTCCATCCTCGCTCGCTTCAAATCCCGTTCCATCGAGCCTCCCTCCAGATCCAGAGCTCCAGGCTGGCTCGGCCCATCGGCGCCTCTTTTGTCTTCTGTGGTGGTGGAGCTGCAACGTGGCCGGCTGTCAGTACTCCCTGTTCCTGACCCCTGAACAAAAACATGGCATTAAAGCAGAGGAGGGACAGGGGAGTGGGGCAGACTTTGTTTTATGTACCTGCTGAGGTGGAGGCGCCCTCCTCTGAGCAGGACTGAGAGGGAATCGAACCCTCGCTACACTGCTTCCTGCAGCAGGTAGAAAACACCTGCAGAGATAATGGAGCAGGGGGAGAGCAACATATAAAGCAGCAGCACCCATAACGCATTTCACGTTTCTCTTAGTGCATCCCACCTGAGGAGGGTTGATTCAGTGAAACAACACAGACACTGCACCGCTCACCTGTCTGTTCTATGCGGCTGTTTGACCATGACGAAGGCTTGGTGACCTCTCAGCATCTGTACCTGTAGAGATGACGTTTCTCCACTAACCAACATTACCTGTAGGAAGAAGTATAGCAGTGTGAATGTCACATATGCCATTTTCAAAACGGGTTTCTGCAGGTTTATCACGTTCAGCAGGTAAACAAACGAGTGGTTTTAATGTGACCGACGAGCTTCGGCCGGTAAACAACCGAGCCTTAAATCAGCACGTTTTAACTTCAGTCTGGCCCCAAAGAAATCTGGACTTACAGGATAAGCAGACGGAAGAAAGCGCGATCCTTTCCAGCCCGTGGCGGATATTAAAGCCTGGGTGGAGGTCGTTAAACGCCGTGAATCCAGGCTTCCTGCATAAACTTTAACAAACCGCAGAAAGTTAAGGCTGTCTGGCACTCAGCATATAAGCCGAATTAAAAGCAGCCTTTAACCCACTCGTGAAACGTCTTCATTGATTTAATACAGACACGTGACTCAAGTAGCAGCAAAACAAACATTAAATACGCAGATTTTTAACAGAAGCGTCGCCCGATTTGCTTTTAGGCTAACGCTAACCAGCTAA
Source organism: Pterophyllum scalare (assembly GCA_024447675.2). Classification (NCBI taxonomy): domain Eukaryota; kingdom Metazoa; phylum Chordata; class Actinopteri; order Cichliformes; family Cichlidae; genus Pterophyllum; species Pterophyllum scalare. The sequence continues at coordinate 28,882 of JAMQGT020008970.1, read as the reverse complement.
AATAACGTCTCCAAACAAACGAGGTCTGACTTTAAACTGTTTCCTCTCTCGACCTGTTTTAAGAGCTTAACGCGGGCTCATAATCAGAGTTTAAACATTTAAATGTAAATACAGATTAATTTAGCTCACCTGAGAGCTCAGTGTATGCTAACGCTAGCTCAGTTACAGGTAAACATGATGCTGTTTGTGTCTTCTGTCGCCCCCTGTTGGCGCGGAGGAAGACACACGGCGACCTGAGGAGCAGCAGGTTCAGTATGGAGAGAAAATTATGGAGAGAAAATTGACTCAAAATATCTGTCTGTAATGCTGGATTTATATTTTTTTGTAATTTGTAAATAACATTTTTTGCGTAACTTAAGGTACTTGTAAATGGGTGTTCAATTACAAACACAAATATTAAGAAATTACGAATACAAAATAAAAGTACGCACACAAATCGGATAATTATGAATTAAAAATCAAGGTTACGACTGCACAAGTTTTTAGAGACACATTTCACGCTTCCGGAGAGCTCCCAGATTCGTGCGTACATGGTGCGTTTAAATTCTGGTGGAAAGGTGGGTCATCTGAGTTTTAACTTTCACTTACTTCTGAAGGTAGACCACCCGCGTATTTGCATTTGAACACACATTTACAAGTACCTGAAGTTACGCACAAAATGTTATTTAAAAATGACAAAAAAATTACAAATCCAGCATTATAGACACACAGATATTTTGAGTCAATTTTTTTCACCATAGTTTTCAGGTGGGTCAGACGGGTCATAAAATTCTCTTTTTGCACACTATATCATTCTATACTTAAAATATCCATGCAACTCTCTTTCAAAATTAGACATTTTACTAAACAATTTTGGTAACATTTCAGGATATAAAGTAAATCTGGAAAAAAGCAAAATTATTCCACTAACAAATTTAGATTATTCTACATTCCAGCTAACTACTCCATTTAGATGGCTATCAAATGGTTTAAAATACCTTGGAATAACTGTCGGTAGTAACCTTAAAAACCTGTATAAATTGAATTACACTAGACTGCTCAGCAAGATTGAAGATGATTTACAAAGCTGAATGCTTTTACCTCTTACTCTGCTTGGCAGAATCAACTGTATTAAAATGAATGTTCAACCGACTCTGCAATATCTGTTCCAAACTTTGCCCATGCCCCTACCTCAATCCTTTTTTAAAGCTCTCAATAGATATGTAAGACAATTTATATGGAAGCGTAAGGCATCTCAAATATCTTTTGGAGAAATGAACATGGGACTACAGATTAGGGGGACTACGACTACCCAGTTTTAAAAAGTTCTACCTAGCTGCTCAAATGAGATTTATTTTATCCCTTTTTGTAGGGAAAGATGCTCCCTCCTGGACACAAATTGCACTACACCCCTTTAAACAAGAAATATATGGTGAATTCTTTTGCACATACCAGGACAGACAACCCTATATTGATTTTTTTTTCTTTTTTTTTAAAGGCCTTAGAAAAAAATAAAAATTTGACAGGTACCCCGGTCGTGCAGCTTGAACAGGCAGGAAACTGAAAAAAATAAAATAAAAATAATTTGTGCTATCTGCTACAGGCTGAGGTATCTGTCAGTCTTTTAATACATCTTTTTTTGTGTGGGTGAATGTGTGTGTGTGTGCGCGCCCGTGCGCATACGTGCCCATATTCACGCACCTGCATCTTATCACTCCCCGCATCAAAGGCCAAGAAGCAGTGGAAACCCCCGTGCCAAGGCAGAAACATGCAGGAAGGTCTACATCAGTGCCCACTGGCAGAACAAATCAGAGCCGGGCCGGGGGCGGGGCAAATGACCGGGCCCTTTATAACCAAGTAATAAAGCTCATCATAACATCATTTTACAACATACACATGCCCGCAACAGCGGGGCTTACAAACTTCGGCACCACGGACAACAACTATGTCATTTTGAAGTCCCTCAAACGGACATGAAATATAACACACCAAGAGAACGACAAAAACATTAGGCTACATGGTAACTAATGATAAAACAACACAAATTCAAAGCAATTCAGCACCACGGATAGCGATCGGATCATTTTGACACCCACTTTATCTATTTCAACTCAGAGCCTGTATCAATAGCTTTTACGTTTGGTAAAACTGGCACAGCAGCCCACATGTTCATAAACACAATTTCAATATGAAGTACTTTAGGCCTACTCACTACTATTTGAAGGGCATTCGACGATCCTCATCCACGAGTACGTCCATTTTCTTTGCTCTCTCATTCTCTATGGACAACATGGCAAGTCCACTCAGTCTCTCCTGTCCCACTGTGCTCCTCAAGTGGTTTTTAATGAGTTTTAACTTGGAGAATGAGCGCTCAGAGGTTGCAACGGTGACGGGAAGAGTCAAAAATAAAAGGAGGGCGGTGCAAACCTCACTGAATAGAAGTTACTGTTGGGTTTTTGTCAAGGAGCATTTTTTGCCAGATCCGCAACAGATTTTTGCTTTGTTATCTGGTCTCGAAAAGAGGTTCTAAAACAAAGCAGCTGGCCAGGGAAGCTGGGGGCGATGTCAGACTAAGCCGCCGGGCAGCTTGGTGTAACTCCTAATCTCCTGCTTGCAGCAATGTGTTGGGGTGAATTGCCTCAAACATTTTCACATTTTCATTTTCTCCTCTTTTTTTGTCACTGGTCAGGGATATTTTGACGAGGGCTTTTATAATGTCTCCATATCTGTGCCTTAAAGCAAAAGGCGCATCACGTCGAGATGACCAGCGAGTGGGACAGAGGCGTTTTATTGTGACAGTTCTGCGTCATTAATTCACTGAGGATCTCCCATCGTTTGATTCAGTGACAAAAAAAAGTTGTACAGGTTCTCTACAGTGTCATAGAACTGCTTCACTCCGGGAACACTTTTACACAGAGTCGTTGAGAGCAAGGTTGAGCAGCGCAATGAACGAGAATCCCTCTGTGTTATTCGTGCCTGTACGCCTGAATACGCACCACTCATATTCGCGGCCCCATTATAGCCCTGTAAGCGGCGTTTTGACAGATCGATTCCATTTTTCACTCAGTCCTGACCGTGGCAACCTTTAAACCCCCGTGTAAATCATGAATGATGGGCGATGTAAAGTAGGCTATGCCTTTGGCCATACACCGTGCTCATCTGGATACAATCAGGTGAGGCCCCGCCTTCTCTAGCTCTCCTCGGACGTGATAGAGGCCTGGCTACCTGAAATTTTATCAGTGCCTGAAGGCCTCTACAAAACCAACAGAGGCTGAGAGCACAACCCGGTCCCACCCAGGCAGCATGGGAACCCAGAAAAGGAGCCCAGAGCACCACACGAGCCGAAGGACAGTGAACAGACCCAAGGCCCAGGAGGCACAACAGCCAAGGCGACCCGGGAGCCCAGTCACAGTCCCAGCCCAGCAGCACAGGACAACCCGGCCCACCCGAGGCCCCCCACACCTGCTGCAGCCACCCCCTGATAGAGCAAAGGGTGCCCACCCTGCCCAGAGAGCCAGGCACAGGGGCAGAGCACCAGGCCCGCAGGGCAGACGACAAGCCTGCACCACACGGGCACACGCAGTAAGGGGGAGGGGAAGCAGATAAATGGAGAGATGGGGGGACCACATAGCTCAGCCAATAAGACCTATCAGCCCCAACCCACCCCCGAGCCGCACGGCCCCCAACGCCCACATCTCCCCCATCACGCCCACAGATGCAAAAACGCAGCCCCCACACCGTGAACACCCCCCACTCCCATGTCAAGCCACCCCTCCGGAGAGACACGGATAGGTCCACCAGGCCAACATCGATCCCGGGTAACCACAGAGGACCGGAACCTACCAGCACCGGGAGAGGAGAGAGACAGCAGGAGCGAGGAAGGAGAGATGCAGGGGGTCGAAGGGACCCTAGACCTCCCCACTCGAACCTAATCAGCCCACCTGCCACTCAACCCCTACCATAGTGTTAATCACGCATACCTTTACATTGAACATTAAATTAAATAATTAGAATTTTTATATAAATTAAATATATTTTTTAACATTTTTTTTAATCATGTATAACATATGGAGTCTATGTATTTAGGATTCAAGTTTGTTCCTTAATTTCCCGATTGGGGAAAATCTATAAATTATCATAAAATATGCCTTTTCCAATTGCCTGATTAGAATTTATTTATTTTTAAGTGTGAGCCCCACCTACCCCTGTAAAGTGGCAAGTGAGTATTCTTTTTTGGAAACGTGGTAAGTCCAGTTCTGGGGCAACTCCAAAGATGGCAGAAAACGGGTTTGGCAGAATCTCACATTGCAGAATTTTGGTTAGCGTACAGAAGACTGACTTCCAGAAATTATCCAGAGAGGGACAAGACCAAAACATGTGGATTACTGTAGCAGGTGCACTTGTCACCTGTCATATATTGAGTCCACATTTGGGTAAATGCATGCCAGTTTAGCTTTAGAGAAATGTACCCGGTGGACAACTTTAAACTGCAGAAGTGCGTGGCGAGCGCACATTGAAGATGAATGCACCTGATCCAAAATGGAGTCCCACACATTATCAGAAATGGGGGATTGTAGATCTTGTTCCGAGACTGTTTTAATAGCAGTCAGAGATGGACAATGCAATGTGCAGATGAGATTATAAAGTTTAGAAAGTACACCTTTGGAAGTACGATTGATTGACAGAAATGCATCGAGAGGACTATCTGGAGGTTTACAGGGAAATTGTGATGTCATACTTTGCGTATAATACCTGACCTGCAGAAATCTGAAAAAATGTGTGGATGCAATTCCAATTCTTTTTGTTAGTTCAGAGAAGCTAGAGAAGTATCCATCTGAATATAAATCCTCAAAGCACTTCACTCCTTTTTCATGCTAGACTTGAAAGCCAGTTGATGGAGCAAACAGGTGATTAGCTGCAATAGATTATTGATTCCTAGTTCCCTTTGTCCCTGTCTCCCCTGCGTCTGTGTTCCTGTGTCTGTTTTGTCCTTTTGTCATGACCCTGACCTCCTGTGTTTTTGTACTGAATTTTATTCCCAGTGTTGTGACTAGTCTGCATTTCTGTGCCATGTCTGTGTCTCTCGTCTGTTTCCCTGTGCCGTGGTACCTGTTTAGTTTTCTGTGTGCCAGTCCCCCATTTCAAGTCTGCGTATACCTTGTTTAGTCACTTCCTGTTTTATTTTGACAGTCTTGTGTTCCCCGTGCTTTGTGTTTAGTTTTGGTTCCCCTGTTATTAGTTTTATTTGTTTCACCTGCTGTTCCCTGTTGTTTCCACTTGCCCTTATTACCGGATGTGTATTTAAGCCCTCAGGTTTCTTGTGTTTGTTGTTGCATCATCATCAGTATTTACCCTGCTGTGTTTCACCTTGTCACTTAGTTCTTGTAGACCTGGCATCCGTCCAGTCCCAGTTTTGTTTTTGTAATTTTTCTTTGTCACCAGCTTTTAATAAACCATGTTCCAGTTCACTCAATGCCTGTTGAGTTCTGCATATTGAGTCCAATCCTGCCTGCCACACAGCACCTCATGACAGCAAGTGGCTCAATTGCTAAGGCAAATAAGAGGGGGCTTAAAGGACAGCCCTGTCTTGTTCCATGATACAGCCTAAAATATTCTGAATATCAGCCGTTTGTTAGCAGTGAAGCAGACGGACACTTATGTAACAGTTTTATCCAAGAGCAAAATAGAGGGCCAAAACCAAACTTCTCCATGGCAAAAAACAAATAATCCCAATTAACTCTATCAAATGCCTTTTCAGCATCAGACAGTCTGCCACAAGGTTGTTGTATGATGTGTAGATGATGTCAAGCAAACATCTAATATTGTGAAATGAATGGCAATTTTTAATTTTTTTTTTTAACAAAACCAGTCTGGTCAGGAGAGATAACAAAAGGAAGGACATTTTCTAGTTGATGGGACAGCAGTTTGGCCGGTATCTTAACATCAGTATTTAATAAGGATATAGGAGATTTTCCAGATTGCATGGAGAATATAGCTGCTTTAATTTCCTCCTGGGTGATAGGGGCTTCAAGATTTTGTCTTAAGTCTGTAGACAGTGAAGGAATATTAAGAGAATTAAAAAATGCCTACATATCTCTCAGACAGGCAGTAGATTCAGGTGTGTACAACCTTGAATAGAACACTTTAAAATGATCATTGATTACATTCAAATTCGATGAGCTGTTCCCATTGTCAGTTTTTACACCTGGTATTATTTGCTTGCCTGTAATGCCACACAGCTGATTGGCCAAGATTCTACCCAGTTTTCTCACCATGCTCATAAAAATTACTCATCAAATCAAACAGCCTCCAACCTGATGGGTAGAAATGATATTAAATTCAGTCTGTAGCCTCAATCGTTCCTTATATAATGAAGGCAGTGGTGACTGTGCATATTGTCTGTCTATGTTTAGAATTTGATCACAAAGATCTTTTTGTTTCTGTATAACAGATTCTCTTTTAAATGCTGCATATGAAAATATTTCTCCCCTTAGAAAAGTCTTCATGGCTTCCCAAATTGTTTTGCAGGACATACCTGGCATTCTATTTTCGCTCAAAAAAGTTTTTATTTTGGAGGAAGTTAATGTAACAAATTTTTCATCCCTAAGTAATAAAGGATCCAGTCTCCAGTGCTTTTTCACCAAATCACTATCCAGTGGAGCCATTTTAAGAACAAGAGGCGCATGATCAGATATTGTAATGCGTTCATAACTGAAAGATCTGAGATTTGGAAGTAACAGGCTGTCAATGAAAAAGTAGTCAATGCGGGTGTAAGTGTGGTGTACATGAGAAAAAAAAAAAGAAGAGTAGTCCCTACCATTTGGATACAAAAAAATGCCATGGTTCAGTGACACATTGAAGTCCTGGAGGAAAGATCTGATGTATGTGGCAGATTTATTTAAGCAAGCAGGCTTGGAGGTGGAACGGTCTAGTGATGTATCCATAAAACAGTTAAAATCTCCTCTTAAAACTAAAAGAGTGTGAATTCAAATTGGGAAGTTGGGAGAAAACATTCTGGAAGAATTGAAAATTGTCAAAATTGGGTGCATAGACATTAGCAAGTGTCACCAGCTTATTACCCAGTTTGCCTGATACAATAATAAATCTTCCATTTTTATTTGAGAGGATGCTAGAGACAGCGAACAGGATATTTCGATTAATTCGAATAGCAGCACCTCTAGCTTTTTCAGTGACGTTTGAGTGGAAACACTGCCCACACCATCACTTCCTCAGCTGTCAGTGATCCTGATCCTTCAGTTTCCTGTAGAAAAATTACCCCAGACCTGAGCTGCCTCAAACATGAAAAGACCTTTTTATGTTTTAGTGGATGGTTTAGCCCCTTTACATTCCAACTAGTGAAAGTAAGATTACTGTTCATCTACTAGGACTCGCACTCTTAAATCTTGTGTCCCATTTTCTTAAACCATTATCCATCCCATCACTTCTGATTATTGGGTGGCCTAGAGGAGAGGAGGAGGGTTTATGACTGAGAGGATGCAGGTTTGAATCCTTGGAAAGCTTCAGAGAAGATGAAAAAACATCAGCACACCAGAAAGCTCCTGGGACAAAATTGAATGCAAATAGACCTTCAAAAAAAAAATCGTCAATCAAATGCAGCCCAGTAACCTACTTTATTTGTTCAGGTGTCACAGAGCACAGCAATGAGCTGCACGCTTTTAAGGCTTCGTAATTGCTGAGTGTGCATGACTGCAGTATGAAAATTGAATTAACAAAAAAATAAGGTTTACGTTAAAATTACACAGTAATTATATGCAGCTATTCACTATTTATAACAATACTAGTACACATTCCCATTAAACCAGCTACTGCGGTACATCAGGCACATGGACAAACAATCCAACAGCGCCCTCTAGTGACCACTCCCGTTAAGGGCAACAGATTCCTTCAACCTGAACTACGGGCCATTTCTTTAGGTACACCTGTTCAACTTTATTAACACAAGTCTCTAATCAGCTGCAGTAACTCAGCACATTTATGCATGTGTGAATTGTCACTGAGAGACATTTTTGGACATGATTTTGACCTCCGAATGCCCAGACACCACAGTGAACATTGCTGCTCAATGCTCACACAGCAGAAATCTACTCAGATAAGCCTCCCCACTCTACTCATTACTGCTGTATATAAACAACTGTTCAGTCATTGCACACTATTTTAAGAGGAACCTGTCTAACTGAGCAGTCACATCTGATGCAAACCCCCACATGGACCCTGGTGGGTGTCTGAATGCAAACCAAACCTGCTTTGTTCTGGATGCTCCCATAAACAATGAGGTGTTCCCTCTGTCGCTGATGAGTAGGTACTTTTTGCTCAGTTAAGTGCCGGCATGTGACTTTTGATGTTCTAACTTATTGTTTCATAAGTGTAAATATGTTATTTTACTCTATAAAGTAGATGAAAAAAACTGCATTTAAGGGAGTTTACAATGTAGCAAGCAGCTCATATGTGCTTTTCTGCCTTTGCACTCTCTATAGTGTGTGTGTAAAATACATAATATAATAAAAACACTATAAATGACAACAATAAGGCAATCCATGAATATGTCCACTTTTTCCTCTTCCAGTGATACTCTTCCTGGAGCTTTCTGAGGCTTGTTTTCACCTCCTCCAGGTTCTGTTTATCCTCCTGATGCATTCGCTCCCAGATCTCCTTCCTTTCTTTATCCCAAGCGTCTCGCTCTCTCTTCATCTCCCTCCTGCACTGCTCCAGCTTCCTCTCAGCCGTTTCCTTTTGTTCCCGTTCTGAATGAACTCTCAGTTCTTCTTGTTTTTTCTGTCTCTTTGCCTCATCTTCACGTTCTCTCTTTCTCTCTTTGCGCTCCTTGTTGAATAATTCATCTTTTTCCTTCAGCTGTTTAACTCTCAGTTTTCTCTCCTCTTCCATCTGTCCTGTCTGCTCATTGAGTTTTACGCGCAGCACTTTGATCTCTTCATGTTTTTCCTTGAGGGCTTCCTCTTTTCTCTTCATCTCGTCATCTTTCTCTTTCAAAATCCTCTCCACCTCTGCCTGTGGGACTTCCTTCGTGTCGTCACTCATCTCACTAACTTTACGTTCTCGCACTCTGCTCTGTTTCCCATCATCACCTCCCTCCTCACTCCTGTGTTTCACGTCCTGCAGTTCAGCTGAAATCTTCCTCACCATCTCAATCTGACCCTTGATGATCGTGTCCTTTGAGAAGCATCCTACTCCTTTAGCTCTCATCTTTTCCACAGTATCCAAAAACTCTGGGAGCTGCTGTTTGTCCTTGATGTTGAGAACAAAAGATCTTCCTCCACAGCTCTCGCAGAACTCCTGGATTTCCTCATTTTCCTTTAGAGAGTTAGCAGCAGGATCTGTAGGATCTGACTCCACAGTGAGCAGAATCATGGTGAAGGCATTGACTCGAGAGCTGAACATGTTCTGGATGGTCTCTAACTCTCCTTTATCTTCATCAGTGAGGGGAGCCACAGGTAGGACCAGGATGAAGGTATGGACACCCTCAGGATCACAGAGGGAGACACACCTGAGTGATTCCTGCATCACAGCCTCCTGCGGTTTTCCATACAAGGCAGGCAGCTCCACCAGGGAAAGCCAGCGTCCACAAACCTCTCCCTGATGTTTAACACACACTGATGAGTTGGAGACTGAATGAAGCTCAGACTGACCTAAAATGGCCTTTGCTGCTGAAGTCTTCCCTGCTCCTCTCCTCCCACACAGGACCAGGTTTAGAACAGGCTTTAGTCTCATCAATAGTCCAGCATCCTCATCCTCGAATACATCACAGCTCAGATGATCTTCATTGTTCTCCTTTGCAATTTGACCCAACCATGCTAACAGCTCTCGACGGTCAAAGTTCTTCTGCCACAGGAATCTGTTTCTGCACATCCAGATCATGTCCTGTAAGGGTGGATGGCTCATACAGTTTTCAAATGAGCCCTCACCTCTGGGTGCTGATATGAAAATGAGTGAACGATCAAATGATCGATTGCTGAAGAGCTGAAGCACTTTGCAGAGTCTCAGTTTGTGCTCCTCAGTGAAGTCTTCAGGGTGCAGAACCAGCAGGAACACATGAGGAACAGGAGCAGAGAGCCTCGCACAGTCTTCCACATGTTCCTTCAGTTTGTCCTCAGAGATGTTTGGGTGCAGCAGATCTGGAGTGTTGATGAGAACTGGGTTCTTCTTCAGTGGTCTGCTCGTCTCACAGCAGTCTGGCTCCTCAGTGTTGAACTTGGCCTCTCCCAGTATGAAGTTCCCCACTTCTCTCCTCAAAGACCAGCTGTTCCCCAGCAGAACCACCCTCAGCTCAGACACTGGAAAATTAACACTAAATTAGACATGCATAAATTCAATAAAATTAAATAGTTGACATCCAGTGAGAAAAATATTATTTTAATGTAATTCTGTCCTGTGGCTCTGTGGGCACAAATTAGGCTTCATCTAAACTAGTAAAAGGCCCCGATCAGGCGCTCCTCCCTCCTTTTCCTTTGGTGATGCCATCATGCCTTTTAATGAAGCTGACTGTGCATCAGGTGTGTTTTTGAGTAGGTTGTGTTGAGTAGGATAAGGTTCAAGTGGAAATGGCTGAAACTGGCACCTGACCGGGGGGGGGCAGGTTTTTGGACAGCTGAAGATCAGATGATGGAGGGCGTCTGCAAAATTGTTCAAATTTAACAGAACAGGGAATAGGGCCAGAAAATGAACAGAACTGAGGACGTCATTGATCCTGAGCCTCCTGAACGTTAAATTAAGATCAAATGTAAAGTTTTATCCAACTCACTGGTGGGTTTTATGATGGGATTGCTGCTGCTCCGTCTCAGGGGCTGGACGTCTCCTGCTCCTGTAATGATACCAAACAGAGTTAATTCACATGCAGCTTTAAGACACACCGGGCCTCTGGTTCTTAATTTACTACCTGTCTTCACTCTCATCAAACTACAAGAGAAAGTGATGGATTTCCTTGGAAATTTTATTCAAAAACCATAAACAACACAGGCTGTTGGCTAACTGCTCCCTAATCATATGTAAAGTGCTAATCCCAGTATGTGACCCACCTGACACAGTTTAGTTCAGAGTAATGAGTAATATCAAACCAACAACCTACTACCAGTTTTAATTCACTATATTCTATAAATAAAGACATTTATATAAATATGTATCTATGCATACTTATTTTAAAACTGAATTTCTGTTATTACAGAAACATGACTATAGGTGACGAACACAACGTCAGACACTGATGCAGTGATGACAGAATATACACATCCAGCCTAGACCCAGTGAACTCACCTGCCTCTGCAGCTGCCATGTTGCTGCTGTGCTGAAAACAGCAGAGAATAATAACCAGTAATTAAGTCATCTGGAGACAAACTGCTGGGTTTAAGAAAATACAGAGAAAAGTTCAAAATATTAATTTAAGTACAATACGATTTAAAAAAAAAAAAAAGTAATTTAATCAAAATTTATTCTGTTAATGTTTGACCTGCAAAATAGAATCTGACAGAACATTTAATTTTTTTTTTACTCTGCATCTTCATTCACACCTGTGTGTGAGCACACCTGTGTGCATAAATAACCGTATGAACAAACAGCAAAGTGAAGTTATCAAACTTAACCAGTCCGTATGTTCTGCCAGGGTTCTAGCCAGGAAAGAATTTCAGGTCCGACACGTTTTCAGATCATCAGAGTGAAGCTGACCTTTGACCTTCTAGATATATAGAAAATGCACAGAAATACCACCTTTCCTGACTCAGTTGCATCAAGATGGGCATCCAGCGTTAAAAAAATAAATAAATAAAAAAATAATAAAAAAAAATCAGCAAATCACACATGTACCCCACTATGGTGAGCAGCCAAAAAGCTTTTACAGTTAGAGCTTCATCAGTCTGTATATTTTATTAAATAGCCAGATTTCTTGTGCTCAGAGACACTTGGAAAACAAAAGCAAAACAGATCTTAGTAATGCAGAGAAAATAAAGTTCCCAATAAACGCATTTGCTACTTTAAAAGTAAGAACAGCAGCATGTGCATTCTTGCTGTTGTAAAATGCACAAGAACAAAGAATCACACAGGGATGGATGTGCGTATCCTCCTGAGACCTTAGGCCCTGGCCTCTGTAGTGGACCAAAAAAGTTAAACTGGTTCTCAGGAGGATAAAGTTCAAGAGGGAAACGCTTTGGCTCCATCTCCTCATCTGAGATCTGAAACGGTGTCTGAAGGATTATTTTAAGTGTACAGCACTTTGGTAAGCAGCTGTTCATATGAACTCAGTAACCTACTTTAAATCATTATTATTAATCTCTGTCTCTCTTCCACAGCATGTCTTTTGTCCTGTCTCTCTCCCACTCAGCCCCAACCGGTCGCAGCAGATGACTGCCCCTCCCTGAGCCTGGTTCTGCTGGAGGTTTCTTCCTGTTAAAAGGGAGTTTTTCCTTCCCACCTTCGCCAAGTGCTTGCTCATAGGGGGTCGTTTTGACTGTTGGGTTTTCTCTGTGTTATTGTAGGGTCTTTACCCACAATACAAAGCGCCTTGAGGCGACTGTTTGTTGTGATTTGGCGCTATATAAATAAAAGTGAATTGAATTGAATGATCCTTTTCATATGATATTTTTTTAACTAATATTCCATTAAAGTAGGAGCATCTTTCCCTGCTTCAGGTGCGCCCTCAGAAGCGGACGGTATGAAGTTAAAGGCTTTTACACACCGAGCAATTCCTCCTCATAAAATGCAGTGTGAAAAAAATGAAGTCGGCATCAAGCGATGACGTAATGAGGACCTGATGTTTCTGATCCCGGAGTTGAAGCTGCATCACGGCTGTTATTAGTTTACTGCTCCCGTATCACCGCACATTCACTGTATCCGTGCGCGTTTTAAGCTGTGAGCGAACGTGTTGCCAAATGCGGCGCTCTGATTGGTCACATCGGAAATATAGAACTTGATCCGAAGAAATAAATGGCGCAAATTAGTCCTGTGACATGGCGCAGTCGGTGTGAACGACTGCACTCGCGTCCTGTGTGTAAAGGCCTTAAAGGTGAAAGGGCTAATATTTAACGAAAGCGCGCGTTTACCTGAGGCTCATGTCAAGGCCTGACCCCTCAGAAAACAACGAAAGTTCGCAGAATGTTTCTTTGATTGCTGGAAAACAGCCTAAATCGATACATACGATTAATTATAAGATATTCACCCTGTTTTAATAACGAAACTTACTGTTGTTTATCACAGCAGCGACTAGAAAAGCAAGAAACACGTACCAGGAAGTGAAGCGCGTCGTTCCTGCAACAATTTATCATTACATAAGCTACAGAAGCTAGACTCAGATCTACTCACCAGCTGAGATCTACTCACACAAATCACACAAGAGAAAATAAGACCGGGAGACAACAAGTACGTACCCCCCGCAGTAAAGTTACGGTCGGATCTCCGCACAACACACATTTAACAAGCTGTTAGACTTCTCTGAAACGGAAGTGAATCTTGATTTTGTTCCTTTAATTAAAAAAAAAAAAAGGATTTTACACACTGTAGATGACATACCTGATGAAAACACTGTGTACGTGATTCGATCCCTGGGCTTACAACTCCATAGAACCGCTGCTTCGAAGCCTGCTTCACGGAGGAAAAAAAAATCACGTGACATATGACGTCCGAAGCAGCAGTTCCCGAAAATGAACCTGACTGGTTCAGGTGATTCGCTGACGCCGCCTCATCTCGTTACGAGCAAAACCGAAATTTGCGAAACGTTTGCCTGCTTTTCTTCTGTTTTTTTGTCGTCCCGTTTCCCTCGCGTGTCTGTGAGAAAAACAGTTGAACAAACGACCCACTTCATTGAAAATGCCCCCTCGGAGTTACACAAGCACATCCAGGTAGTGCCGTGTTTTCCCAGCACTCTGCTCAGTAACACAACACACATTCATCCATCTTTATTTGTAAATAGAACCTGATATCATGATATCCGGTCATAACGTGTGCGCCTCAAACAATGCAAAGATGCTTCAGATCACTGAGGTGTGCGAGTGTGTGCATGCGTGTGTGTAGTTGAAGGCATTGCACAGGAGAGGGCGCTATAATTAAAACTGAGTAACGAACCCATTTTCGAAACAATTGGGTCAAGTGGTTCGGTGCTTCAGGAAAGCTTCATTTCCCCACCACACGCACGCTCACAACCCTGAATTGTATAAGCCGAAGAAGATGGACGGTTTCGCTTACAACCTGAGGCTCATTAAAGTCTACAACAGACATTTTTTCTGTTTAGTCAGTTATCAAATTCTAGCAGATTCACACAGCCTTACTTAATGTGTCTCAATTTCATCCAACTCAACACAAAATCTGAATAAATCCAAGTGTATTTTCCATTCCTACACAAGAAATTAATGTATTTGTCACAGGTGTTCAGATAGGCTCATGACTCATCAGCCTCATCTGAGAACATTGTCATTTTTTGTGCCTATCAGTTTCCCAGTACATATTAGTGCATATGTGAATGAGACTTTGTAGAATTCCTTAAGCAACACATCAGTGTGTTATCCTTGTGAGTGTAGAGATGACAAGCTCCTGGGATTTTATGTTTAATAGGAAGCCCAAAATTTTCCTTTGAGCTCACTTTTCCCTCCATTTCCCCCTCGATTTCATGCTGTTCAACACTTTGTCCCAGCAAAATCAAGCGTGAACAGGACTGTTGCAAGATTGCATGTGCACACTGTGAACAAAACTGGCCGTGCTCGGTGGTACATTGTAAATTGCGGTGAAATAATACTATAGTGCAGCGATCTAGCCAGTGGGAAAAAAAAAATCAGTCTGATATCGGCAACTGGGTGGCGTGTGCGTGGAATGTGCACACCCCGAACCAGTGAAATTCTCAGCCTGGCCAAGATGATCTCAGCAGTCTTAAATACTTTATCTTAAATTAGGGAGTGTTAGGATGAGTTTACAGGATTGTTGAAAATGTTGATATTGTAATATTAATGTACCTGGGGTACGCATATGAGTGTTCAACAATTTTATCTTAAAGTAGAGGCTTTGAGACTGCAGAGCTGTGACTCCAAAGAGAAGTAGCTGCCCCCCCCCCTATTTTTCAGCAAATGGAAGCTACAAAGAAGAAAATCCTTGCAACAATTTTTCTAGATGGCTGCAAAAAGTTAAACTTCACAGCACTGCAGAATGAATTGACACGAGCAAATCTCAGATACCTTCTGCAGCGACATTGGATGGGTACTTTAGTTTAATACTTCAGTGAACTTCAGTGAATTTATTGATTAAGATCTTGACATAGACATAAAAGATTTTGATAAATTCCATATTTCCTCCCTCGGATTCAGAATTGGGGAATGCACAGAGTTAAGTGATATGTCCGGTAAGACTGTGAGATGAGAACACTTTGACTCAAAGATTTACTCAGTTTTTCAAATATTAACGTAGTCCTGTTCTTTAATATGAAACGTCATACATTTGGAGGTTTAAGCTACTGTACACGAAGGGTGCACTACCACGATGACAAGAAGCAAGATGACAGTGGATTGGAAGCATGCTGCTGTCTGCTATTTTCAGTTATTCATCCAGTGGTGCAAAGATGCATCTTGCTAAAAATATTGTTACTTTTTTCCCTAAACTAAAGTGTCAAAATCCAGGATTACAATGAAGGATATGTAGGTAAATATAAATTGCCCTCAAAATATTTGCTTTCTGATGCACTGTACTACAATGAGCGATGCCTCATTCCCACTTTTTACCTTTGAACTATGCCAGGGAGCCCTGCTCTGATCCAGACTCATGCAGCGGCTTCACTGAAATGAAACTGCAAAGTCTTTGAAGGGATATGGAGGGAAAGCTAGAGAAGATCTCACTGGGAGAGCACGTCAGAAGGCCCTATAACTCTGATTATGACAAACACGGATGAAGATGTCAGAGAGGGGGATAAGAACTTCTCAGCACACATCAAAGAACATGGATAACAACACAGTCTCCAACACTGGCTGAGATATTTCATCAGTATCCATGGCTCACTGGTAAGGAACTCATTACTGCTATAATCACCATTAATTTCTCAATACATGTATTAATTGTCACTCCTTTGAAGCACTCCCAGGATATTTAATTACATCAGTTTGGAAGTCTTCAAATCATTTCAGCCTCATCTTCAAACATTCCCATCATCTCCTGGATCCAGACATTCTTCCATCAGTGAGCTTTTCCAGCACGACCAATGATCGATCATTGATCACTGATCAGTGTGTTCAGTGTGATGTAACAGTGATGCTGCAGTAACTACAGTAAATGTTTCAGAGGAGCTGACTGACAGTCTGACAGCTGCAGCTTTCTGTAAACCATTTGTTTGCAGTGACAGTAGCTTTGGAGTTTGTGAAAGACTCTGGTCATGGTGGAAACCAAAATGCATGATAAAGTCATCAAAAAGCTTTCTGGCTGCAGTCCCAGACTTGTCTCTTGTTGCACATGCCTGTGCATATTCAGGAAAATGATCAACAACCAATTCAATTCAATTCAATTCAATTCAATTTTACTTATATAGCGCCAAATCACAACAAACAGTCGCCTCAAGGCGCTTTGTATTGTGGGTAAAGACCCTACAATAACACAGAGAAAACCCAACAGTCAAAACGACCCCCTATGAGCAAGCACTTGGCGACGGTGGGAAGGAAAAACTCCCTTTTAACAGGAAGAAACCTCCAGCAGAACCAGGCTCAGGGAGGGGCAGTCATCTGCTGCGACCGGTTGGGGCTGAGTGGAGAGAGACAGGACAAAAGACATGCTGTGGAAGAGAGCCAGAGATTAATAATAATGATTAAGTACAGAGTGAAGTATAAACAAGTAAATAAAGGTGAATGAGAAGAAACAGTGCATTATGGGACCCCCCTCAGCAGCCTAGGCCTATAGCAGCATAACTAAGGGGTGGTTCAGGGTTGTCTGATCCAGCCCTAACTATAAGCTTGATCATAAAGGAAAGTTTTAAGCCTAATTTTGAAAATGAGAGGGTGTCTGTCTCCCGAATCCAAGCTGGGAGCTGGTTCCACAGATGAGGGGCCTGAAAGCTGAAGGCTCTGCCTCCCATTCTACTTTTAAGTATCCTAGGAACCACAAGTAAGCCAGCAGTCTGAGAACGAAGTGCTCTATTGGGGTGATACGGTACTATGAGGTCTTTGAGATAAGATGGGGCCTGATTATTCAAGACCTTGTATGTTAGGAGAAGGATTTTAAATTCTATTCTGGATTTAACAGGGAGCCAATGAAGAGAAGCCAATATGGGAGAAATATGCTCTCTCTTTCTAGTCCCTGTCAGTACTCTAGCTGCAGCATTTTGGATCAGCTGAAGGCTTTTCAGGGAGTTTTTAGGACAGCCTGATAATAATGAATTACAGTAGTCCAGCCTAGAAGTAATAAATGCATGGATTAACTTTTCAGCGTCAATCTGAGAAAGGATGTTTCTAATTTTATAAATATTGCGCAGATGTAAAAAAGCCGTCCTACATATTTGTTTAATATGTGCATTGAAGGACATATCCTGGTCAAAAATGACTCCAAGATTTCTCACAGTGTTACTGGAGGCCAAAGTAATGCCATCCAGAGTAAGTATCTGGTTTGACACTGTGCTTCTAAGATTTGTGGGGCCGAGTACAAGAACTTCAGTTTTATCTGAATTTAGTAGCAGGAAATTAGAGGTCATCCAGGCCTTTATGTCTTTAAGACATTCCTGCAGTTTAACTAACTGATGTGTGTCATCTGGCTTCATGGATAGATAAAGCTGAGTATCATCTGCATAACAATGGAAATTGATGCAATGCTTTCTAATAATACTGCCTAAGGGAAGCATGTACAATGTAAATAAAATTGGACCTAGCACAGAACCCTGTGGGACTCCATAATTAACCTTAGTGTGTGAAGACGACTCCCCATTTACATGAACAAATTGGAGTCTATTTTGATAAATATGATTCAAACCACTGCAGTGCAGTACCTTTAATACCTATGGCATGCTCTAATCTCTGTAATAAAATGTTATGATCAACAGTATCAAAAGCTGCACTGAGGTCCAACAGGACAAGCACAGAGACGAGTCCACTGTCAGAGGCTGTAAGAAGATCATTTGTAACCTTCACTAATGCTGTTTCTGTACTGTGATGAATTCTGAAACCTGACTGAAACTCTTCAAATAAACCGTTCCTCTGCAGATGATCAGTTAGCTGTTTTACAACTACTCTTTCAAGGATTTTGGAGAGAAAAGGAAGGTTGGAGATTGGCCTATAATTAGCTAAGACAGCTGGGTCAAGTGATGGCTTTTTAAGTAGCGGTTTAATTACTGCCACCTTGAAGGCCTGTGGTACATAGCCACCTAATAAAGACAGATTGATCATATTTAAGATTGAGGCATCAATAATTGGAAAGACTTCTTTGAACAGTCTAGTAGGAATGGGATCTAATAAACATGTTGATGGTTTGGAGGAAGTAACTATTGAAGTTAACTCCAAAAGATCAACTGGAGCCAAAGAGTCTAAACAAATACCAGCAGTGCTGAAAGCAGCCGAACATGAAGATAAACCTTGGAGATGGTTTTGAATAATTTTTCCCTCTAATGTCTAAAATTTTATTTGTAAAGAAATCCATGAAGTCATTACTAGTTAAAGTGAAAGGAATACTGGGCTCTACAGAGCTCTGACTCTTTGTCAGCCTGGCTACAGTGCTGAAAAGAAACCTGGGGTTGTTCTTATTTTCTTCAATTAATGATGAATAGTAAGATGTCCTAGCTTTATGGAGGGCTCTTTTATAGAGCAACAAACTCTTTTTCCAGGCTAAATGAGTATCTTCTACTTTAGTGAGACGCCATTCCCTCTCCAGCTTACGGGTTATCTGCTTTAAGCTGCGCGTTTGTGAATTATACCACGGAGTCAGGCACTTCTGATTTGAGGCTTTCCTTTTCAGAGGAGCCACAGTATCCAAAGTCGTGCGCAATGAGGATGTCTGGAGACTATCGGTGGGATGATCTACCTCACTGGGAGTAAGTATTCCTCACCTCCCTTACACTTGTCCAGATGTACAGTAAGTGGTCACTGCAGACATCTCAAACGGTGCGGAGGTCTCTATACTCTGTACAGCTGTTCTGGTTGTTGATCAGAACAGCACCTAAGTGTCCCATCTCCTCATGTAGGAGTTTGTACAGAACTGGCTTCAGACACCCAGGAACAACTAGCTGCTTTCATGTCGACATCTATCTTCTGAGGACGCCATCACCCTCTGTGTGTAGGCGGGGCCACTCTCTGAGAAGCTGTCTCACACCTTCGTTATGTTTCAGGTGTCTTTTTTTAAGATCACAACTCTATTTATGATCGAGGTCTGCTTTTTGAGCTGTTCTTAGGTCCTCTGCTGCAAGAGGCTGAAGTGGCTCCGAGATGCTGCACCCTTCTGACAGCTCGACTTTATTACAGGTATCAGCTGAGATCCAATTCACCTCACCTTTTTTGTCCAGGTGCAGGGCTTTCCCGGTGCATTTAGTGGCTTCGTGTTGGCATTCCTCTGTGCATACTACAGATGAAGAGTATGAAGAACAAGATTTCTGGATCCAGCATTGGTTGGAGTAGGTCCTGTATGTGTGCTTTAACTTCCTCATACAGATGTCACATTATGTTCTTTGGACAGGCACATTGTCTTTTAGCTGGATCTCCATCTCCAAAGCTTTAATGCACCCTGTATCCCAGTCAGCCTTTGCAAAAACATCACACTCTTCCCGGAGCATTTGCTAAACCTGCTGTTGTTGGTCCTCTGATAGAGGGCTCAGGTCCACGGGTGGGTCCCATGGCTCACCTCGTAGTTCTCCACTTGACTGCTGCGTGGGTGGAGTAGCACAGCTATCTAGCACCTGAGGAGTCAGTTCCTCAGCCAGCTTTGCCTACAGTGGGTAGATGGTATCCACACTGTGCGACAGGCCAAGTGTAGTGGAACTGTGAAGCACAAAGTCATTATCAGTCATATTTTCAACAGTCACTTCAACTTTTTTCATGATCTCCTGGAGGGAGCTGTGCTCTAATGGCAAGGCCGGATGGCCAGGGTGCCTCAGGGCTTGGCCCTAACTTGTGATGCACCCACATCACTCTTGTTTAGTTGGTCACACTGTACCCCCCATCACTTTGTTACTGGGGATGGTAACTGGTTGTCTACCTACTCTGGCGAAATGGGGCGGGTTTTAAGGTTTTTCACAGATAAAACAGCCCTTGCAGTTCTGTGACCTACGTCCAGTGCTGAGCAAAGCCTCTTAATCAAACAGCCAGGGCTAATTCCTCAGTCACATTAAAGCGGATGATTGGCAGTTCAATATCTTGGTTTGATGCCAGGATGGGGACCAGGACGGATTTGTTACTCATTCCGGCTGCAGCGTCTTTGGCTAAAGTCACTTCAACTCCCATCCATCCCTGATATGTGATGGCAGCTGAAAGCTCTAACGATCCGTCTTCAGGCAGCTCAGTCATCAGTCTAACTTCCACATCTGGCAGATGTTTTCTTTTCCAGCCCATTCCCACTACTCAAGCTAGACACCTCTTCTCCACCAGTTTTTCAGTTTGCAGTTGTTTACCAGTGAGAGGTTCTCGTAGGCTGAAAACATCTGTGTTTTCAGCACAGATAAAGCAGATCCAACTGAGAAACCACTGCTGTCACAAGGTAATCTTGCCCTATCAAACCCTGCTTTATCATGCTGTTTTGCTCTAGAAGAGTTTCACCTCTCAGCAGGCGTCTTGTTAGTCTTCTCACTACATGTATAGAACCATCCGTCAGATCCAGTCCAAAATAAAAAAAGAAAAGTTTGTTGACTTTGTCATTTTAACCCTGAAACAACACCACCTTTGCTGCTAGGACAACGAGAAGTGTCACTGTTAGGAAGAAGCATGTTTTAGCACAAACTGCAATTTTTAGCCAAGTAGATTTTCATACCTGAATGCAGGAAGAGGCACCACAGGAGAAAACAGGTGGCACTTGAGTTTGGGAGACAGCGAAGGATCCACCCACACAGAAAACAGAGGCCTTCTGGGCCGTAACACTAACCAAGCAGCTTTCAGTGCTCTAACCAGTGAATAACAGAATAAAAGGAAGTGCAAAACACAAAGCTTAGAGTGGGACATGAGCCAGGGCCTCCTGGCTGTTAACCCTGGAAACTGAACTTTGCCGTTCCAACCTTATGAGGACTTTGCATGTCTTTTAAACCGCTCAGCAACCAGCACAACCAAGGCAAGAGACCTCGTGCATCATGTTATATTCAAAACTTAAAGCTACTGTTTGTGACCATAACCTCATGAACTCAGAGGTTACCGAGGTTATTTTCTCCACGAACTTCTACACAATCTGACTTCTGACAGTCTAATGGTCAGCAGGAGTTGCTGCCTCCTGCTGGCCATTAGAAAGAATGCAGGTTTAAAGCATTTCCGCACTGATTTCACTTTTCACCCCTGGAAGCTACCAAGCTTTGGTTCAAACATAAAAAGTCATTTTTTTCTTTCACATTAATGCATTGAATTTGGAAGCCTACTGGTGCTGACTAAGTGCCATTATCTGACAAACTAGCAGTAATAAAAATGACGTTATACCCACAGAGAGGATGAACATAAGCTTTACAATAATGAATCGTATCATTAAGACATTGTGTCCCTTCTCAGGATGAAATGGGGTGAGTAATTGCAGTGCAGGAGGGATCGGCCACATCTGAAACAGTATGTGCTTGCTTGATGACGTCATGAGACTGAACAGTTGTATGAACATAGATCAATACTGACAGGTGGGCATTCAAGAAGGAGAACACTTAGTGACTGATTTAATAATTACAATGCAGGTTGTTCAAGGTTTTACTTTAGTTCTGAATCTACAAAGCACAAAGATGTGAATCCAACATAAAAGCAGATGGAGAGCTACAACAAGCACAGGATGAGCTTTAGAACCTTATAGGAGGTCCTTCACTTTGCATGTCCTTCTTTTGGAAAGAAGTGTGCAGTTTTTATAAAGTGACCTGAAACACAAAGGAACAACCTGAACATGCTGCCTTACCCTTTGCCCTTTGCCTATATGTGGAATTATTGTGTTTACTTCTGTGACCCTCAAGCAGCCGAGCTGTTTCAAAGCATAAACTGAGTGGGGCTTTGCATAGAAACACTCACAATCAAGGCTTCTGCAGCAGGAAGTCTTTCTACTCTAAGTGTATTAGGCAGGGTTTACTGCAGAAA
Source organism: Pterophyllum scalare (assembly GCA_024447675.2). NCBI lineage: Eukaryota > Metazoa > Chordata > Actinopteri > Cichliformes > Cichlidae > Pterophyllum > Pterophyllum scalare. The sequence continues at coordinate 6,698 of JAMQGT020008970.1, read as the reverse complement.
ATTACAACGTAGTGATTAGAGGTGTAAAATAATCAAATCAAAGCCTAGAATGATAAAAAGAAAAACAACATGCATATATTTCTTGGGTCGTAAATAACCCCACACAACCTTCCATTATTCTCACCACCAGAAATGTCCTGTATTGTATTATGTATTCCCTTCTGTTGCATTTTAATTGTCTGACCTTCCTTAAATACATGATGCTGATTAGCATTCATGCTTCCACAGTTTCTCCAACAAGCTGGAGCATTACCTCTATAATGAGATTTATGGAAAGGTGGGATAAAATATCTAATCATGCTTTTACAGCCAAACTCCTTCCACTGGTGCTCCCAGGTTAGGAGACATTCTTAGGTTTGAAAACATCACAACAGTATGAAAATTTACATCTTGGGTCACACTGACTCCACCGGGTCACTCGAAAGTTAAACAGACTGCTATTTGATGCTAATTTTCAAGATTGCTGAAACAGTTACAGACAAAAGGTCCTCATATAAGAAGCTGAAATTAATATTTGCTGCGGTTTGTTTTATTTCACTGATCCTCAGATCAAGCTGGAAATCCTGGAGTAATTATGGACTCTCACCTGAATTTAGACAATTACAAAATCAGCTTATTACCACCAGGTTTTTCTGTCTGTCTCCACACTACACGCTGGTGTGTTCGCCACGCTCTGCTCTGTCTCTCACAATATGAAGGCTCATTTATAAAGTAACTGCAGTCGACAATTAGTTCATTAATCAACTCAACTCAATCATCTGTTCAACTCAGATCAAATTACTTCAGATATTCTAAACCTCACAACTTCCTCAGTTTCCGTTTTTCCCGTCTGTCTTTATGTTGCCAATATACAGTGATGTGGAAAGAAAGCTGAGAACACACACACACACACACACACACACTAATTACGGACACAGGACATGGCTGTGGAAAACAGGACACAGGTGAACAGAATCAAACTAATGAGACAAAAAAAGGAAAAACTAAACGCAATGCACATGAGAAAAGGGCTAGTAAAAGAAAACAGGAAATGATTAAACACAACAGACCTGACACACAGGGAGGCAAGCACACCGAGAGAAACCAGAACAGAAACAAACCAAATGCTCCAATGTGAAACATTAAGGAGAAATTCAAACCTGCAAAACCTACAATAAACTAAGAATCTAAATCTTAAGCAAACTTTAACAATAGCAGAACTTCAAAGACCCCAAACACTGGGCAAAAGGTTCAGGACCATGACAGAAGCAGGTTTATTGGTTTAAAAGGCTAAAAAAGAAAAGAAAATCCTCCATTTATGTCAGCACAGCTAAAAGTGTTCTGGTGATTAATGAAGCAAAGCACTTGGCTAGTGAGTGTTTGGAGCATCAGAGTTTGTTTTTGCCTGAAAATACCTTCAAGGCTGAATTGCAAAGAAAATGCCATTTGTGAGGCTGGCCATTAAAAAAAAAAGCTATTATGATGGGAAAACAGCACAGTGCTTTGACAAAAGAGAATTACAAAAAATGTGTTTAGGACAGATTAAACCAGCTTTGGGGTGTTTGTTGTGTCAGAGGAGCATTTGTGAGAGTGAGAATGAATGAAGAGAGGAAGGAAGATTAGGAGATTTGTGAAAAAAAGGGAATAAAATGGATGGAATAAGGAAGGATCTCACTCCAGTGGGCAGTGCCATGCCCTGTGAACACAGCACACCTACAAACTCTGAAAGAAGGATGCAAAGATGAATGAGCAGCCATTGATATTTCTTTATTTACTGTGGGGGTGGCTGCAGCTCAGCAGGTCATGGAGCAGATCATCTACTAATCAGAAGGTTGGTGGTATGCAGAGTGGGGTATAAACAGAGTGAGTGGAGAAGAAACAGTCAGTGCACCATGGGAACCCCCAGAAGCCAAGGCCTATTGCAGCATAACTAAGAGGTGGTTCAGGGTCATCTGATCCAGCCCTAACTATAAGCTTGATCATAAAGGAAAGTTTTAAGCCTAATCTTAAAAATAGAGAGGGTGTCTGTCTCCTGAATCCAAGCTGGGAGCTGGTTCCACAGAAGAGGGGCCTGAAAGCTGAAGGCTCTGCCTCCCATTCTACTCTGAAGTATCCTAGGAACCACAAGTAAGCCAGCAGTCTGAGAGTGAAGTGCTCTACTGGGGGATACGGTACTATGAGGTCTTTGAGATAAGATGGGGCCTGATTATTCAAGGCCTTGTGTGTGAGGAGAAGAATTTTAAAATCTGAGTGCTCATGTGGAGTAGCAAAGCGCTATAAGAACCAGTCCATTTACGATTACCATCTGTACTATAATGAAGAGGCCAGGACAGTGACTAGATCCTAACCCTTCTGAGCTGTTGACGGAAAGGCCTGACCACATGTTGTGTAAGAAACACCCATCAAACCAATCAAACCTGAGGGAAAATGTGGGGGTGAAATTTCTCCCGATTATCTCAGCAGACTGACTGCACCAGCAAAAGTCTGGAAGTCTGTAAGACCGATCCTGTGACAAAAGCAGTTTGAAGTAATTAATAATCTGACCTTGTCAGTATGCTGATTGTATTTCCTACTCTTTGCAATTTATTTGATGAATAAAAGGCATGAATGCACAGGTCATAATAGCATATGGTATTTAATGATCATAGTGCAAAGCTTCTAGCAGCTAATGTTGCAGGTGGCAAATTAGCACCATGGCTAATGTACCTAGCATCAGCTGTAAGCTTGTAAGGTCAGACATTTGTCAGGGGAATGGAGACTTCCACACTGGTGCTTCGTTCTATCAGCGCTGACCATAAAATGCCAGGTTTCCACAACACTGCATTCATTACTGCCAAATGCTTGCTCATAGGGGGTCGTTTTGACTCTTGGGTTTTCTCTGTATTATTGTAGGGTCTTTACCTTACAATATAAAGCACCTTGAGGCGACTGTTTGTTGTGATTTGGTGCTATATAAATAAAATTGAATTATACAACTCTTCACTCATACTCAGCTGTTACATTTTGAGTCTGATAAAGTCTTTGACCTGGACTGATGTGGAGAGAGGAGGCTGCCACCGCCACAACACTTAAGCTTGACACAAGCCTTCATCTTGTTCATATCCCTTATATCTGTGATGGTGGAGGAGGGAGGGAGAGTGTTGTCATAAAATTTAGTCGTGCTGCGATGCACAGATATTCACCTCATCCAATGAACCCTGAGGACGAGGGAGAGAGGACCAACAAAACACAACACTGTCTCTACAATCCTGATGCTCTGATAAGCTTCCAAGCTGCACTTTTATGTTATTCAAGGTCAGTGTCAACATCCAGTCATCCATTTTCTTCCACTTCTGTTGCTGGGGGGGGGCTATCCCAGAAGTCATAGGGCGAGATGTGGGGTACACCCTGTACAGGTCGCCAGCCCGTCACAGGCAGGCAATCATTCACACCTGTGGGCAATTTAGAATCACCAATTAACCTAACCCCACTAAGTGCGTGTCTTTGAACTGTGGGAAGAAACCAGAGAAACTCCACACAAACACAGGGAGAACATGCAAACTCCACACAGAAAGGCCCACAAGGAAACATCGGGGGCAACAAAGTCAGCAGGATTCATCCTTTGGAAAACAATCAGCTGTCAGTCTGAGTAGCTGAACCATGGGCCTATGAAACACTGCTATCCCGGATAATATAACAGAATGTGTTTACAATTGTTTTCAAAGTCAGCACACTAATTATTGGCACCTTCAGTTGAACATTATCAGGGGTGCCCCAAACTTTTGCATACCACTGTAGATACTTTACTGATCCCGAAGGAAACAAAAAACAAAGAATACAGGGATATGAATGGGTCCGGACTGGGCACAGCCCATTGTCTACAGCATGAGAAACTCTCGTTTACACCTTGCTGTGGAGCTCTGGCATCTTTCCCTGGCCTGATGGATCTTGAAAATTATATTGGAAAATTTACCAGATACCGTATGGCTCAACCCTGTCAGTGGACTCCCAGTTAGAGCAGTGGTTCAACGGAGCTGCTGTGTCACTACAAATAAATGTCCAATAATCTACTGTGATGTAGATGAAATGCCTCTGGGTTATTATCAAACAGCAGAGATAAGAAAAAGATAAGAAAATAATTGATGTGGGTTATCAGTGTGAGCTCTGAGATGAGTGATTTGTTTAATGTGGGCCAAAACATGTGCAGTGCTACGATTATGCTGACTAATTTATTTTTTATGATTTTTTTAAAATTTCAAATCACTGTCACTGACGTCATCGTATGCAACCATAACAAGAGCGCTCGGTGAGTAAAAACGCAAACCTGTAGGGATTTTATATAAAACACAAAAGAACCCGAAAGTGTAGACAAATGAATTTCCTGTTGCCGTTTTTAGGAGTGAAGGGTAGCAATTGTGTGGAACAGTGAATGATTTAAGACATTTAAAAATATATCTTGCCACAGTACATGTGTGGTAAGCTAGCTAAGATAGCTGCTGTTAGCCAATCAAGTTCTTACAGGTAATCATCCAGGTACAGTCACAGGGAGGCTTGCTCTAGTGATGGGAAGCTGGGCTCTCTTCAGAGAGCCGGCTCTTTAGGCTCCCAAATAGCTCTTTACTTGTTCATCATTTGTAGCCTTGTATTTTTAGCCTAAATAAGCAATGAATGGTTTGTGTGCTGAGAAGCCCTTTTGTCTTCAATCTTTTTATGATAAAGTTTAGAATTGCTTTATTTTATCCTGTTAAAAAAAATGCTCTGTTATTTCCAGTTGCCTTAAATTGCAGCCAAATGCTGCTTCTTTTACGAGTATCACTCATGTTCACGTGTTTTTGCACCGCTGTCTCCCGCTGTCTTGCTGTCTGTACGTGGACTACACCCACGCATGGTGGAACACTTCTCTCCCCCTCTGCTGTAACATAATGGTATGATCCCATGTCCCCCTGTGTGACTGTCTGCATGGTGTGCCCATCAGTTTTACCCCTCAGGTTTGTGAGCAGAGTATCATCTCGTGCATGCTTCGTTACCGACATTACAGAGGCCCACAGCAATTTGTAAAGTTTAAGGATTTTAATGTGGATCAATGTTGCCACAATGATGCTTCAAATCCCTCCAGATGTATAATGTGTAATCAAAACAGGTTAACTGATACTTTGATTCATAACTTTTCAGTATTACACAGTAAATAGGCAGCTGACCAAGAGGCCCCTCCACTGCACATAAATAAAACATCAGTGGACACTGAGTAGGTTTGGTCTAACTTGTTAAATTAAAAACAAACTTGAGAACAGAACCAAAATCCTCTCCACCCGTCTCCCAGTGTGACAACACCGATGAAGAGAACAATGATGTGCTGTTTCTACTCTGAATGCTTTTTCCCCCTCAACAGGTACCCCATTCATTAGGTTAAGATCCTTTCCTACACCAAAGGCACTTCAAAGAGCCATGTCTGTCTGTTTCTCTGTCCTCACTGCTCTTATTTTTCAGTCCTTCTGTTGCTGTCTGCCTTTTTCCTCTCTTTGTTTACCTCTTCATCTTTTTTGCTCTATTTTAGTTGTTCGTCAGTGGGCTATTCAAGTTGTAAGTTGCCTAATTTTGTGTGCATTACTCTTTGTCTCAACATGACATGCTCAAAATTCAGGCCTTGTGCATCGTGCCAGGCAAGCAGAAAAACCTGCTATGTGTCCACCAAACATGAACTAAAAGAAAAGGTGGAGTCACTGGATGGCCGGTGGCGGAAAGCTGTCCCGAAAGCAAGCAGAGACCGTTACCGAGGAGGATCCAAAGATGCTGTCAGACGAGCAGGCAGAGAGTATTTTTGCCTTGTTCCTGTCTCTCCTTCTATTCAATGCTCCCAGTCTGTCCAAAAGAAGAAGAACAAAGCGAGAAGCACCTCTCCAACAATCTCCACCACATGTTACAGCTGCAGATCAACCATCTCTGCAGTCCTGTCATCCACCTGCTCGCCGTGACATCTCCCAGTCTTTAAGTCAGGGCGGTCCATGTGAAAATAAGAGGAGAACGGGTAAGTTTTCTTTTGCCTGGTATGTCTTAACATTACATTGTTCTTTCCCAAATGAACTTGGCTTCAGAAAATGAGTCCTGTCTTGGCCGTGTTTGAGATCTTACAATCCAGTACACAGTATTTATTCAGCTGTACTTTGGTCGCCTCTCTAAAATGGTTCATGTCAATCACTCAGTCAAGTTAAGAAGACTTTGTTCATGCGCTGGATTTGATTGAGAAAACTAAAAACTTACTTTGAGAAAAATGCTCAAATATGCAAGTGACCTCACAAATTTTCACTTCTTGAGTGAAAAGTCTTTGTCATATTTCTTATTCAGTGTATACAGAAATCATGGCTCTCTTAGTTTGTTAAACTTTTCCTTTTTTCATTTCTGTAGGTTGTTGAAAACGTAGCAGGCAGAAGATCTTTGAGTTTGAAGCAATCACTGGGAGCAGAATAAACGAGGTAACACGCAGATCTTTATTAGGTTTGTTTTTTAATTGGCTCTTTACAATAATTTGTCTCGAGTTGTTTTTCACACATGCACTCCAGCCATGAACTTTGCTAGCCATTAGCTGGTGGATCTGCATGTTAGAATGCAAGTGTGTTAATGGCATTTGCATTAGGAGAGTGTATTTCATGTGTATGTTGTCAAACAATTCAGCCAAACTGGGCGCAGTCATTGTGTGCCTGCTGCACCTAAAGAGCATTTGTTGCTGTGCAGCAAAAACCTGT